>PVIW01000931.1:211455-367108 GCA_004026585.1 Noctilio leporinus | reverse complement strand
CACTTAGGCTGTTTCCAGCACTTGGCTATTGTAAATAGTGCCACTATGAACATAGGTGTGCATAGGTTCTTATGAATTGGTGTTTCAGGATTCTTTGGGTATAGTCCAAGTAGTGGAATTGCTGGATCAAAAGGCAGTTCCATTTTTAGTTTTTTAAGGAAACCCCATACTGTTTTCCACAGTGGCTGCACCAGCCTACGTTCCCACCAACTGTGTATGAGGGTTCCCTTTGCCCCGCATCCTCGCCAACACTTGTTGTTTGTTGATTTGCTGATGATTGCCATTCTGACAGGTGTGAGGTGGTATCTTATTGTAGTTTTAATTTGCATCTCTCTAATGACTAGCGATGTTGAGCATTCTTTCATATGCCTCTGGGCCCTTTGTATATCTTCCTCAGTGAGTTGTCTGTTCAGGTCCTTTGCCCATTTTTTAATTGGGCTGTCTGTCTCCCTGGTGTTGAGTCGCATTAGTTCTTTATATATTTTGGAGATTAGACCTTATTATTCTTAACAAGCCTCTTTTCTTTCCTTTCATTTTTTTTCCTTCTCTTTCCTTCCTTCCTCCCTCCCTCCCTTCCTTCCTTCCTTCCTTCCTTCCTCCCTCCCTCCCTCCCTCCCTCCCTTCCTTCCTTCCTTTCTCCCTTCCTTCCTTCCTTCCTCCTTCCCTCCCTTCCTTTTAGGTAAAATTGCTATAAAACATTATATAGGTTTCAACATTGTATATGCTACAAAGCGATTGTCACTGAAAGCCATTACCATCCATCTCCATACAATCAACCCCCTTCACTCATTTTGTTCCCTATCTACCCTTCCCTTCTGGTAACCACTAATATGGTCTTTATGAGTTTGTTTCTGTTTTATTCCCTTGTTTTTTAGACTCCACATGTGAGTGAAATCATATGGTTCTTATCTTTTCTCATCTGACTTATTTCACGTAACATTAATACCCTTAAGTTTCATTTATGCTGTCACAAGTGGAAAAATGTCCTTATTTTTCAAGGCTGAGTAGTAGATATATAATTTGTGTGTGTGTGTGCGTGTGCGCGTGTGTGTGTGTGCATGTAGTCTGTCCAGAAGGTATAAAGCCATGTAATATGAAAAATAAAGGCATTTATTAATGAAGATATAAGCTACTAGAAACATTGTACACAGAACAATGATGCCTCAGTTCCCTTCAAAGTAGGCACCTTGGGATCAGACACAGTTCTGTTCACTACCAGCTGTCCTGTCATATTTTCCTGAATCTCACTGAGGGCCGAAATTTCTTCCCTTTTCAAGGTGATTTTAGTTTGGGGAAAAGCCAGAAGTCACAGGGTGCCGAATCGGGCTATAAGGGGGCTTAGTCACATGGGTAATTTGATGTTTCACAAAAAATCTCTGCATGAGATGTAATGCACGAGCAGACGCATTGTCAAGATGAAGCTGCCAATCACCTTCTGCCATAGCTAGGGCCTTCTGAATAGTTTCCATGAAGGAATGGAACAAAATTTGAGGCAGATTACCCACTCTGCCATTTTTAATGCAATGGCCACATAGTACACATGTTCACTCAATGGCATCTACCACTCCCACTGACTAGTACAGTGGAACATCACTATTGCCCTGGCTGGTGTGGCTCAGTGGATTGAGTGCCAGCCTGCAAACCAAAAAGATTCTGGTTTGTTTCCCAGTTAGGGCATATGGGTGGGTTGCAAGCCAGGTTCCCAGTTGGGGTTGTGCGATAGATGGACCAGTTGATGTATCTCTTGCACATAAATGTTTCTCTCCCTCTCTTTCTTCCTCCCTTCTCTCTCTAAAAATAAAATAAAATAAAATCTTTAAAGAAAAACAACTCATTGTTCATGAAAGCACATTTCAGTTCACTCTCCTTGGCTACCAGGTTACAGTGCTGTTGCATCAGGCAAACTGTTCTCATTATATTAACAATGGCTGGACTTCCTCCAGACAGACCTCCTGTGTGTGTGTGTGTGTGTGTGTGTGTGTGTGTGTGTGTGTGTTATCCATTGGTGGGAACTTAATGACTTAATGTTGTTTCTGTACCTTGGCTATTGTAAATAATGCTGCAAAGAACATAGGGGTACATATATCATTTTGAATTAATGCCTATGTATTCCCAGAAGTGGAATAGCTGGATTATATGGTAGTTCTTAATTTTGGGGGAAAACCTCCAAAATGTTTTACATAGTGTTTGCACCAATTTATATCCCCATTAACAGCATATGAGGGTTCCTTTTTATTTACATCTTCTCCAACACTTTTTTTTTTTTATATTAGCCATTCTAATAGGTGTGAAGTATTATCTCATTGTGGTTTTAATTTACATTTCCCTAATAATTAGTGATATTGAACATATCTTTTTTTTTTTTTTTTAAGATTTTATTTCATTATTTTTTTAGAAAGAGGGGAAGGGAGAGAGGCAGAGAGGAAGAGAGCCATCAATGTATAGTTGCGTTTCACCTGCCTCCAGCCACAGACCTGACTGGAGACCTGGTTTGCAACCTGGTTATGTGCCCTGGCTGGGGAATCGAACCTGCGACCTTTGGGTTTGCAGGCCGGTGCCTTATCCACTGTGCTACC
The DNA here is from genome assembly GCA_004026585.1 of Noctilio leporinus. NCBI lineage: Eukaryota > Metazoa > Chordata > Mammalia > Chiroptera > Noctilionidae > Noctilio > Noctilio leporinus. The sequence continues at coordinate 364,532 of PVIW01000931.1, read as the reverse complement.
AGCCAGGGCATATCTTTATATGGGCCTACATGCATGCCCTGCATGGAATAATGTCTATTTAGATCTTTGGCCCATTTTTAAAATCAGGTTGTTTGTTTTGTGGTTGAGTTGTATAAATTCTTTACATATTTTGGGCATTAATCCCCTGTTGAATGTACGATTTGCAAATATCCTCTCCCATTCAGTAGTTTCCCTCTTCACTTTGATGATGATTTCCCTCACTGAACAGAAGCTTTTTAGTTTTATGTAATCTCATTTGTTTATTTTTTTTATTTTGTTTTCCTTGCCTTTTGAGTCAGATCCACAGCAATATCACTAAAATTGATGTAAAGGAGCTTACCCTCTATGTTTTCTTTAGGGATTTTATGGTTTCCTCTAGGAATTTTTATGGTTTCAGGTCTTACATTGAAATCTTTAATCCAATTTGAGTTGGGTTTTCTTGTTTTGTTTTGTATATGATTTAAGACAGTGGTTTAGATTAATTCTTTGCATGTGGCCATCCAATTTTTCCAACACCATTTACTAGTGTGTGAGACTATCCTTTCTCTATTGTATGTTTTTGGCTCCTTTGTCATATATTAATTATCCATATATCTATGGGTTTAATTCTAGGCTCTTGACTGTCTGTGTTCCGTTGATCTGTGTATCTGTTTTTATGCCAATATTATACTGTCTTGATTACTACAGCTGTAGTACAGTTTGAAATCAGGGAGTGTGACCCTCCAGCTTTGTTGTTCTTCCCCAAGATTGATTTGGCTGTTCAAAATTTTTTGTGTTTCTATACACATTTTAGAATTATTTGTTCTAGTTCCATGAAAAAATGTCATTGGAATTTTTATAGGCATTGCATTGAATCTCTGGATTGCTTTGAGTTATATGGGTATTATAACAATATTAATTCTTCCAATCTATGGGCATGAAAGTCTTTGCATTTGTTTGTATCTTCTGCAATTATTTCATCAGTGTCATGTAGTTTTCAGTGTGGTCTTTCACTTTCTCGGTTAAATTTTTTCCTGGCCATTTTATTCTTTTTGATGCAATTATAAAAGAGAATGTCTTAATTTTCTTTCTGATAGTTCATTATTAGTATATAGAAATGCTATAGATTTTTGTTTATTGATTTCATACCTTGCTACTCATCAAATTCATTTATTAGTAATAACCACTTTTTTGTGTGTGGAGTCGTTAGGGGTTTTTATATATAGGTATCATCATGCCACCTGCAAGTAGTGAGAATTTTATTCTTTCCTTTCCAATTTGGATTTCTTTTATTTCTTTTTCTTGCCTTAATGGCTAAGGCTAAAACTTCTAATAGTGCCCTAGTCAAGTGGCTCAGTTGGAGCATCATTCCATACACCAAAAAGTTTGCAGAGTCAATCCCCAGTCAGGGCACATACCTAAGTTGTAGGCTTGATCCTGGTCAGGGTGCCTATGGGAGGCAACCAATCAATGTGCTCTCTCTCTTGCTCTCTCTCTCTCATTCTCTCTGTCTCTCCCTTCCTCTCTCTAAAATCAATAAACAGATTCTCAACTAAGGATCAAATAAATAAATAAAACTTCTAATATTGAATAAAAATGGCAAGATCTTGTTCCTGATCTTAGAGGGAAAGCTTTCGCTTTTCACCATTGAGTATGATATTAGCTATGGGTTTATCATATATGAATGGCCTTTATTTTGTTTAGGCATGTTCACCTAAACATTTTGCATTTGTTGTGCATCTTCACCATAAATTTTAGGATGTTGAATTTTGTCCAATGTTTTTTTTTTATTTTTTACGTCTCCTGAAATTATATGATTTTGTTTATCCTTCATTTCATCACCAACCCCTTTCAATCACACCTGAGTTTATGTTAATGCAGATGAGGGCTGGTTGCCAGGGAATCAATGATGTGATTAGAGGGTTGAAATTTTCAGCATTGTCTCCACTTCCAGGGAAGGGAGAGGGGTGGGAGGTTGAATTAATCACCTATAGCCAATGATTCAATCAATCATGCCCATGCAATGAAACCTTCCTAAAAACTCAATAGGTTCTTGCTGGTGTGACTCAGTGGACTGAGTGCTGGCCTGAGAATCAAAAGATGGCTGGTTCAGCCCTGGCTGGTGGGTCAGTGGGTAGGCGCCAGCCTGCAAAGGTTGGTAGTTTGATTCCCAGTCAGGGCACATAACCAGGCTATAAGCCAGGTCTCCAGCCAGGTCTGCAGCTGGAGGCAGATGAAAAGCAACCATACATCGATGTTTCTCTCTCTTTCTTCCTCCCTTGCTGCCCTTCTTTCTGAAAATAATGAATAAAATCTTTTTTTTTTTTTTTTTTTTTTTAAAGAATAAAGAAAAGAAAAAAAGAAAAGTGGCTGGTTCAATTCCCAGTCAGGGCACAAGCCTGGGTTTGGGGCCAAGTCCCAAGTTGGGGGTGCGCAAGAATCAGAGGATCCATGTTTCTCTCGACATGGATGTTTCTCTCCCCCTCTCTAAAAGTAAATAAATAAAAACTTAAAAAGAAATCCACAAAGGGATGTGGTTCAGACAGCTCCCAGGTTGGTGAAGACAGAAGGGGCTGGGAGAATGGCACACCCAGAAGCTCCACTTTCCCGTACACCTTGCCCAGTGTGTCTCTCCCATATGGCTGTTCCTGAGCTAAATCCTCTTATAACAGACTGGTAACCTAGTACATAAACTGTTTCCCTGAATTCTGCAAACCACCCTCACAAATTAATCAAATGTGTGGCAGGGGGTGGTGGGAACCTCTCACCTATAGTTGGTGGGTCAGAAACACAGGAGACAGCCTAGACTTGTGATTGGCATTAGAGGTGGGAGAGGGACAGTCTTGTAGGACTGAGTCCTTAATCTGCGGAGTCAGAGATCTTGTCCAGATAGACAGTGTCAGAACTGAGTTACATTATGAGACACCCAGATGGTATCTCAGAATTGCTTGGTGTGGGAAAGAAACCCCACATTATTTGGTGACCAGAAGGATTCAGAGAAGTGAGATGGAGACACCTGGTGGAGCGTCTCTGCCTTTACAAGCACCCAGCTGAGCCCAAGAGAGAGAACTGGGCATCAGGGAGTTGGTCCCTGCCCTCCAGGAGTGAACTATCCTGGAAGAGCCCTGAACTAGGGGTCAGACTAGGGGTCAGAAAGTGGGCTCTAGTTCCTGGGTGCACCACCTGTCCCCTAGATGGTCTTGGGGAAGATGGGAGCCCCTCCCAGCCTTGGTGTCCCTTGTTAACAGCTGCTCTCCTGCCTACCTTCCAGGGTTATTGTGACGATCACACACACACACAGTCAGTTGGATCCCCCAAAGGAGCTGCTAGCATGGTCTAAATGGAAAATGGCAGTGAAGAAACTTTGTTTACCCAATAATCATTAATTATGCCACAGGGTGAAAGAGTTATAATCACAGAGCACCTACTGTACCTCAAATTTCTTTCCCATTTCCTCATCTGATCCTGCTATACCATTACAAGGGGGATTATAGGATTCTACTTAATAGATGAAGCTGTTGACAGAGTACTGGAACTTGCCCAAGGTCACACAGCAGGACATAGGGAGACAGACAGCGGCTCAGATCTTAGGGGCTCCAAAGTCCACTTTCTTCCTACAGCACACACTGCCTCTCCTCCAGAGTCTGTGCTGTGTCATGCACTGCTCCTCGAGCCTCCCCCGCCTGAATGCTGGAGTGGGGTGAACTCTATGCTCCCCAGCTCCAGGCCCTCTGTGAGGAGAGCCTGCAGAAGCCCAGCTGCCCACTAGCATTCAAAGCAGCTCATTAATAAAGTCTAAACACGTTCTTGCCTTCCTTCCTGGTACCCAAGCAGCCTGCCCATCTAGTCCCAACGCAGCTCTGGATCACCAAGGCAACCTTACAGAGAAAAAAATGTTACAACTTTTCCACTGGCCTTATTTCTTTAAGTCCCCCTGGATCTGTTGTATGACAGAGAGGATTGCTATCATCCCTTTCTTCCATTGCTCACTATCTACTATTTTCCAAGATACAGAAATGAAGAGGCGAGAGGAGCCCCCAGGACTGGCTCACGGCATTCAGTCTGAGTCATTCAAAGTAGCTTTGCGTTTTGTCAAGACTGGTCTAGAGTTCATGCAGAAATTGGTGGCATTTCCACATTCCACCACGGCTGTGTTCTGCACGCACTCCCTCCATCATGCTGGGAGCTGGCATTCCCTTGCCACTCCATCACCTTGGGAGCCCAAGAGTCCTCTCTCTGGGACTCACACAGATCTCTCTAGAACTCCATCCTCAGAATCTAAAGCATCTGTGTAAACCAAGTGCTGTCCTTCCCCAGAAGAGCTAGTATAGACACTTTCTTAACACAACTTCAAAATAGATGCTTCATTTCTTGTGTAATTTACATAGATTTGGGGATCCCGATATCCCAGCATTTTAATAATAGGAATATCCACAATTCATTTGCATCTGCTAACAGCTTGTTTGTTTTCAGCTATGCTTTCTTTGTATGGATTTAGCATCTTTTTCAGAGAGCATGCACTCTCCAATCAATTGCATTCCCATCTTTTCCTTAAGCAACTCACTTGGAGTTAATTATAACTAGCATTATTGAGTGCTTATTATTAGTCAGGCACTACTACAAATAACTCAGGCATTAATTCACAGGAACTCCTCATAAGTAACACATCCTATCTTACAGATAAGGAAACTGATACTCAAACAGTCCAAATAACTGTCCAAGGTCATATAGCTGCTAAGTAGCAACTTATCACACCATGATGAATACCAGCACAGCATGTGCCTCTAAAAAAAAAAAAATCACACCAGCCCAGTTATTTCAATCAAAAAGACCTAACTGGTGTCAATTTTGGTCCAGTTACAGATCACTGTGTAACCCTGGGAAAGTGTTTGCTTGCTCTGGGCCTCATCAGTAAAGTAAGTGGGTTTGAACTCCAGGATCTACCCTGTGAGAATATGAGGCTTGGGCATCTCTTGATTCATCACTTTTTTTTTTTTTTTTTTTTTAACAGAGAAGGACAAGAAGCTCCCTAATGCAAATGGCCAAGGAGTGTCTGACTCAGGGAGGAGTGATACCACCATGGTTCAGCCATCTACTCACTTGCCTTGAGATGGCTTGTGACCCCTCTGCTGGCTCTTCACTTGGTTTCACTCTCATTTTTCCGAAAGGCCAACATATGCTGTCCTTGCAACCCCACTGTAGATTCTTGGCACAAAGCAGGTATGAGTGGGGTGTCTTGGGTCTTTTCTTCCTTGGGAACAAGGCTCTGAGTAATATAGTTCATTAGTTGGTTAACTGGAGTCCTGGGAACAGAAAAGGACAAAAGGTGCATTTGTCATAGTATCAAGAGCCACCAGAGGACTGGAAGAGGGGAAGCCTGCACCAGCATCCTGGAAAAGGAAAGATATAGGCCTCAGGTTTCCAGGGAAGAGTATGTTACTGCAGCCTTGTTGGTGGGGATGGGGCACTTGGATGCCCTTGACATTCAGATGGTGCTTTATGGTTATGAAGTTCTTTGTCCCACTGGGACAAAGAAACCGTGTGTGTGTGTGTGTGTGTGTGTGTGTGTGTGTGTGGCAGGGGGAGACAGGAATAGTGATGATGATGAAGAGGATAATAAAGATAATGATGACAATGGACAATGGTAGGTCATGTCCATTGAGCCCTCATGTCTTCCAGGTACTGTGCTAAAGACTTCCCATGCATGGAATTCAGAAGCTTCCCAACAATGTCAGGAAGTAGAAACCATTTGCTTATGCCCAGGGGAGTGGAAGCCTAGAGAAGCTAAGTCACATGCTCACAGGAACATGGCAATAGCAAAGCTGGTCTTGAATTCAGTGCTCTCATCCATGACTTTAGCTATCTATTTTATGGGTGCAGTAGCTGAGGCTTAGATCTGGCAGATAGCACAGAGCTAGTAATACCAATACAGGTTTTTAAATCTTTGAAGAAATGAAATGCCCAGTTGGGGTAGAAGAAATAAGAGGATGGGGAGGGGGACAGAGGGGAGCAAAAAGGGGATGGATGTAATACAACAACAATAAAATTAAAAAATTAAAAAAATAAAAATAAAAATAAATCAATAAAAAAAAAGAAAAAGAAATAAGAGGAGGCAAGCTTAGTTGGTACTAGACAGAGCTGGGGTAGAGCTGAGCCAAAGTCCTGGTGAATGTCCCAGGGTTCCTCCTTCCTCCCTTCCCCCTGTATGAAAGCTTGTCTGTGGACAAAAACCCTTCTTCCATAATTCTGTAGATAACACACCACATTCCCCCACTTAACCTCTTCACTTCTTTCCTACTGTTCTTAATCCTGCCCTTTGTGAAACTTGCAGTCTCTGGGAGAGAAAAATATGAATTAGGACGTTATATGAACTAACAGTTACAAACTGTGAATTGTGTGTGATAACTATCATGAGCCATGACATCTGATCCCGGGGGTCCATGGAAGGCTTCCTGAAGGAAATGGCCTTGGATCTGAGACACATTGGTCTGGGTTAGAGTTTTCTTTGGAGGCCCCTGAGGGACAAGCAAATCTTGATAAAAGAGAAAGAGAAAGCAGTGGAGAAGCAGGACAGTGTGTCCTAATACTTACTAATCCACCCGTTCTAGACTTGGGCCTAACTGAGTCAGAGTGGGCTGTTTTGGGTCTCCATCCTCCAGGGCAATGGTTCTCAAAGTATGGTCCCTGGACAACCAGTGACAGCAGCATTACCTGGAAATCTGTCATAAATGCCCATTCCTAGGCCCTAGACCTACTAAACTGAAAATTTTGGGATGGGGCCAGCAATTTGCTTTTAATAAGTCCTTCTGGCCATTCTATGACCTGCTAAAATTGAGAACCATGTTTTAATAGATGCCTACACTCACTGAAAGTATAATAGTCCTAGTTCTCTCTTACTCTCTCCTGTTCTCCACATGGAAGGAAAATTCATGCATGATGTTCTGAGAGAAGGCCTGACAGGGGTCTGAAGCTGGAGAGAGAAATGGGACAAGTTATTTGGTGAAGTGGGGAATAAAATACAAGAATTTTAGCAGTTCAGAGATTAATTGCTCAGGGCATGAGACTCCAGGAGCTAAAGCATATTCTCTGAGAACTGAAAAGAAGCTAGCACATTATATCCCACTCCTACTCCCACCCCCATTTAAGACAAGACCCAGTAGCTGGTACCTCACCCTTCAAAGCAGCCTTTTCCATTGTTAGCTGGTTACACCTGAGACGAAAGCAGCCTTCCTTCTCTGAATTCTTACAGAGAGACCCTTCTCCTTCCCCCCAACCTCCCAAAGATGACAATCTTACTTATCTGCGGTTCTTAGTGAAGAGACAATCACTGACCCACCAAAGTATGAGAGAAGACTCTCGACTTAGAAACGCTTTTATTAAAGCAAGATGAGCATGATAGAAACTTCAAGTACATGTGCCTGTTGACGAGGGTGGCTTGGCACATTGGTCCACATTCTGGAGAAAGTTAAATAAAGGTCACAAGGATTCCAGCCTCTGATTCAAGCCTCTTTAGTTCACTGATACCTTTCCTATGTGGTTTATGTCAATTCCTGCCCTCGTGATTTGGCTGATGAGGGAAAAAAACATTTTTTTTTATTAAAATATTTTATTTATTATTTTTAGAGAGAGAGGAAGGGAGGGAGAGACACATCAATGTATGGTTGCCTTTTACCTGCCTCCAGCTACATAGCTGGATGGAAACCTGGCTTGCAACCTGGTTATGTTGCCCTGGCTAGGAATCGAAACAGTGACCTTCAGGTTTGCAGGGAAAAAAATTTTTTGGCTGTGAATTTAAAACTGTCAATCCTTTACATAGGTATTAACTACTTCACAGCCCAGGACCTACTTTGTTTCTGGAGGAAAAAGTCCTTAGAACAGGTTTGTGTCTTTCTGAGGTTCCTCGTCACATCTAGCTAACTTGTATAGTGACACACATTTGTTGAACCATTCTACATATCCAATCCCAGCCTGCTTGCGCTTAGGCTTCTTCAATTGAAAAACTAAAGTCAACCCTGGACAATTCTACTCCAAAGAACATGCTAACAAAAGACCCAACTCAGAGAAGACAAAATGTGGCCAAGTATAAAACAATGTACATTCTCTTTCCAACTTGACCCTCACACTCTCCCAACAGCCTTTGCAACGGGAGGAAGAGGGAAGAGTGATAATTAGTTCATTTCAGATATAGCCAGGTTGACGCCAGGAAGAAATACAACACAAACACCTGTCTCTTGCCACCAATCAACACCCCCTGGACTGAAAAGGCTCTTAGAGACGCTACTCACTGGAAATGACATCAGCCCTTGAATCATAATAGGGAATTTGTTAACCCAAACAAATGGCAAAAGAAACTTACTATGAAATGGGGTTGTGACACTTCTTGTTGGAAAGATGGTCTTTGGAGAATCACATCGGGATAAAAGTTCACTGTTCTGAGGCTGGAATCACAGCTTCTCTACGCTCTTGATAATGTCTGACAAAACTGACCACATGCTCTTAAGTGGGCTTTCTACCAACAAAGAGAGCTCATTTGCCCACCACCTTGTAACAACTGGAGCCAAATTTCTGTTTCATTTTTACCACACAAAAAAGACTCCGTCCTACCACAACAGTCATTGAATTCAAGCCTCTTCACAGAGGAAGCAAAAGACTTCCTAATCGCCAGCAAAAAAATGCCAGCTATGTCCTCCCACAGGGTCCCCGTGCCCTGGCAGCGCAGGGCACCCGGGCTATCACAATAATGTCCCAGAGCTCTACAAGTCAATTCTCTTCTGTACAAAAGCTCCAGACATGGTCCAACAGTGCAGATTCAAGCTTCAGTCCTGGGCAGTCCACCCTGCTTTTGCCCCAGAAGCATTCTCAGACCTCACAAGCAGACTCAGAAATCCAGACACACATCCGCATCTGAGGCCCAAAGACTAATCACACAGTTCTAGTCCTGTTTGACAGGACACAGGAATCTCCAACTTGCTCCAGTGAGAGCTGCCTTCTACGTACCAGGAGGGAAAGGGTGTGGGTGTGTGGTAGGAGGAGAGTGCAGGACAGATCTGATAGACAAAACACAGATTAAGACATGAATACCCAAGATAAGTGAGCCAGGAGGCCATAATGTAAACAATATGTGCTTCATGGTGGGTGCTTTTGGAGTCAGAGGAAATTTGGAGTGGTTATAAAAGATGGACATGACCGGGATGCGGACTGACCTCTCATTTCCCTGGGAAATGTCAATCTTCTTTCCGCTGCCCCCCTCAGCCCTAATCCCACCATCATATTTATTTTTGAGCCCAGTCTTGTCTCCTGTCCCTCCACAATTCACTATAAAACTAACTTTTTTAATCAGCACTGCAATACCTTGTGAATAGTATTTAGGCTTATAAGGAACAAAAGGTGAACTTCCAGCTAAGATGGCGGAGAAGCAAAACATGCACCTCCCTCCACAAATAAGAAGCAATACAACTACCTGATAACTGGAGACAACCAGAAATCCCAGAACATCGAGCTGCACAGAAGTCCAACAAACAAAGATATAAAGAAGAAAGGCTCATCCAGATAGGTAGGAGGGGTAGAGCCAGGACAGAGAGGATGTGGTCTGGAGGCGCAATGGCTGTAGCAGGACAACAGCTGTGGTTGTCTGGCAGAAAGTGCATTCACACATTTGAAAAAAAGTAGGGACCCCTGGGAGTGCTCCTGTACCAAGCCTTACTGTGAAGCTTGAGGTTCCAACTGGAGGGCTGGGGGTGGTGGGGAGAATAAAGCCACATTCCTTCTGACTGTGAAAACCAGTAGGGGTTGGGGTGGAGGAAAAAACTGTCAGTCTCTCAGCGGAGTCCTTTTGTTTAGAGGTCCCTACAATTCTAGAACTTCTGCAGACCCACCCACCCTGTGAACCACAGCCAGGGCAAAAGCTAGAGAAGTGTCAGTCCCATATGGGAAGCAGAAGTGCCTGGAAAAGGGGCAAGTGCTGAACAAGCAGCCTTGTCCCCTCTCAGTCCCCCTCCCCCACACACAGCCCCATGATGAACATGGTGAAATGGGTTGCCCAAGATCAATGAATACCTAAGCCTCGCCTCTTACAATGTAACATATGGGACAGCTCTACCTAAGACATGGGGCAAACACAGGAGATAGAGAAGTATGGCCCAAAAAAGGAAAAAAATCAAGGTTCCAGTGGGAGAACTAAGCCACAAGGAGATATGCAGCCTAACACACACACACAGTTTTAAATGCTGTCAAGTCACAGACTTGACAAAGATATGCGTGAGTACAGCAAGTGCAGAAATGAAGGCTATGCTAAGTGAAACAAAGGAAAATCCACATGAAACCAAAGGTGAAGGGAAGGAAACTGGGGTTCAAATCAATGATTTGAAACGTGAGGAAGAAATAAACAGTCAACCAGTGCAGAATGATGAAACAAGAATTGAAAAAAATGAGGAGAGGCCTAGGAACCTCTGGGACAGCTTTAAACATGCCAACATCTGAATCATAGGGGTCCTAGAAGGAGAAGAGGAAGAGCAAGAAATTGAAAATTTGCGTGAAAAAATAATAAAGGAAAACTCCCCACATTTAGTGAAGGAAATAGACATACAAGTCCAGGAAGCACAGAGAGTACCAAACAAGCTAGACCCAAAGAGGACCACACCAACACACATTATAATTAAAATGCCAAAGATTAAAGATAAAGAGAGAATCGTAAAAGCAGCAAGAGAAAAGAAGAGAGTTACCTACAAAGGGGTTCCTGTAAGACTATCAACTGATTTCTCAAAAGAAACTTTGCAGGCAAGAAGGGACCAGCAAGGAGTATTCAAAGTGATGAAAAGCAAGTACCTATAACCAAAGATTATTCTATCCAGCAAAGCTACCATTCAGAATGGAAGGGCAGATCAAGTGCTTCCCAGACAAGGTAAAGCTCAAGGAGTTCATCATCACTAAGTCATTATTATATGATATGTTAAAGGGACTCATTTAAGAAAAAGAGGGTCAATGTTTTGAACATTAAAATGACAAACTCACAACTATTAACAACAAGCTAAAAAAAGAAAGAGAGGAAAGAGAGAGGCAGAGAGGGAGAGAAGGAGAGAAACATCAACGTATGGTTGCCTTTCACCTGCCTCCAGCCACGGACCTGGCTGGAGACCTGGCTTGGAACCTGGTTATGTGCCCTGGCTGGGAATCGAACCAGCGACCTTTGGGTTCGCAGGCCGGCGCCTTATCCACTGTGCTACCAGCCAGGGTGACAATTGCATATTTTAAGAGAAGATTTAAACATGTTTCTCTCTGTTGTTAGGTCAAAATCAACAAATGTATGGAAGATTTGAGCAACAAGATTAACAAGTTTAATCCAATAGACATACATAGAAGTCTTTTTCTAATAAAAAACAGTTTTGTCAAGCCCCTGGCTGGTGGCACAGTGGATAGGCGCCAGCCTCCAAACCCAAAGGTCGCTGATTCAATTCCTAGCCAGGGCACATAACCAGGTTGCAAGCCAGGTCTCCAACCAGGTCTATGGCTGGAGGCAGGTAAAAGACAACCATACATTGATGTCTCTCTCCCTCTCTCCCTTCCCCTCTCTCTAAAAATAATAAATAAAATAAAATAAAATAATCAAGTATGCATGAAATACATATATAAGGGGCTGATAGATTTCTAAATAATAAATATAGTACAGACCATGACTTAGCAAACTGTGGCCTATAGGCCAAATCCAGCCTTCCACTTGTGTTTGTGTTTCACCAGTACACAGCCATATGTATTCACCGGCATTTGTCTATAGTACTTTCATGCTGTAATGGAGAAGAACATGTGGCTCACAAACCCTAACACTATATACTTTCTGGCCCCTTACAGAAATAGTTTGCCAATACCTGATATAGACAATATTCAATGATCAAAACATAATTATGAATTATTAGATACCCAAAGACGACAATGTAGGCAGACACAGCTCACCCCTTCAACCACATTGAAATTACAACAAAAAGTATAGAGCAATAATAACTCAGAACCCAGAAATCAAGTGGAATGGAAGTCTGACAATGATAGAATTAAAGAAACCACATCCATCGAGACGGGTAGGAGGGGCATAGATGCAAAATGGGCTGGTCCTTTGCCCATGTGTGGTGGATAAAAATTCAGGAGGGATGACTCAGGAGTGAGGACTCCCAGCCAGGCCCCCCAGACCAGGTTCCATGCCAGGAAGATAAGTCCCCACAACTTCTGGTTGCAAAAACCAGTGGAGATTGAGTCAGCTGTAAGAAACTGCTGGAGCCTTAAGCAGATCATCTTAGAGAGCCCACCCATGGACTCACCTACTCACGTTCATTCCCCCTGAGCTCCAGCATCAGGACAGAAGCTTGAAAGGCACCAGTGGCATACAGGGAGAAGCTGAAGTGTCTGGCATTAAGGCAAGCAGAGGCCATTGTCCCTGGGCTAGACCCTCCCTCCACAGAGCCAGCAAGCTGGTGCCACGCCTTAATGTCCGTCAACATAGCTAACACTGTTTGACCCACCTTGGGAATCTTCAGAGACTTTGCTCCACCCACCTTACAGCCCCACCCAAGCTTCTTTTCCATACGAATGGCTGACCTTGGCTCCTGCTTCATAACGTCCTAAATCCTCTCAAACAAGCCACAGCCACCTTCATGAGCCCCAGGCCCAGCACTAGCAGCAGCCAGCTTAATTCACAGTTTGGCTTCACCTGGGGATCTCCAAGCCCAGCACAAGTAGCAGCCATATCAGATTGCTTTATAGCTCCAGAGGGCCCTGGGCAAAACACAGGTGGCGGCTGACCTTGACCTGCACCACCCAGGAAACTCAGGGCCAGTGTACCTGGTGGACAGCTCCAGACCACCTCCGAGGCCCACCACCCTGCCCCTGCGTAGCTGATCTTCCACAGAGGGTGAAGGTTGGTGGTCAGTAGTCAGTCAGTCCTTGCAGTAGACTGGCCTGGGTAAATCCCTTCCACTGATCTGCCAACAGCAACCAAGGCTCAACTACAAGAGAAGGGTGTACTCAGTCCATACGAAAGGTGCACCTCAAGTGCCCAGCTTGGGTGATAGGGGAGGCTGTGCCACTGGACCCTACAGGACACCTACTATATTAGGCCACACTACCAAGACATGGAGTCAAAGCAGCTCTACCTAATACATAAAAATAAGCACAGGGAGGCTTCCAAAATGAGGAGACAAACGTGGCCCAGACTGCCAGCCAAGATGGACACATAGGTAGACAGGCTGCATCTCCCTCATAACTAGAAGAAATTGACATCTACCTCAAAACTAAGTAAAAACAACACAGAAATTTCAGAAAATCAAACAACCTGGAAGTGCAACAAATGGAGAAGTAAAGAAACCCTCAGCCAGACAGGTAGCAGGAGAGCAGCAGCAGCAGCACCAGAGCTGAGGCCTCAGAAAAAGTGCCGCCGGACACTTAAACCTGGAAAGCAATCAGGGGCCAGACCTCGAAGCCCGTGGTTCCAGCACTGGGAAAAACAGAGCCAGCAGCTGTGGTGGCAGCTCAGGGACTGAGAAGAACCCATGGACCCCTATGTTCATAGCAGGACTTTTTACAATAGCTAAGTGCTGTGAACAGCTTAAGTTCCCATCAGTGGATGAATGGATCAAAAAACCTTGGCACATTTACACAACGGAATACCACACAGCAGAAAGAAAGATGAAGCTCCTACCTTTTAAGACAACATGGATGGAAGTGGAGAGTATTATGCTTAGTGAAGTAAGCCAGTCAGGGAAAGACAAATACCATATAATCTCACCCATTACAGGAGACCAATGAACAAAATAAACAAACAAAACAGAACTAGAGACATGAATACAAGGAACAGACTTTCAGGGTGCGGGGCAGGGGGCGGGAAGGAGGAAAAAGAGGCAAAGAAGGGGAACAGTGTAGTCAAGGAACTAGCATGGATGACCCATGGACAACAAGTGGGATTAACTGTGGGAGGGGGAATGGGGAAGGTGGGGCAGGGGAGAGCAGTGGGGAGAAAATGGGATAAATGTAGTACAACAACAATAAAATTAAATTAAAGTGACAAAAAAAGAGAAGGGACTGGCAAAAAAGCATTCAAAGAAATGAAAAGCAAAGACCTACCACTAAGATTACTCCACCCAGCAAAGCTATCATGCAGAATGGAAAAGAAGTTAAAAGTGCTTCCCAGACAAAGTAAAGCTAAAGGAATTCATCATCACTAAGCCATTATTGTATGAAACGTTAAAGGGACTTATTTAAGAAATAGAGGATCAAAATTATGAATTTTAAAAGGACAGCAAAAAAAAAAAAAAAAAAAAAAAAAAAAAAAAAAAAAAAAAAAAAAGGACAGCAAACTCACAGCTACCCACAACACAATCCAAAAAACCAAAATGAAAACTAAGCTGACAACCTGAGAGGGAACAGAATAAAAAAAATGAGGAACATTTGGAGAGGTTTCAGCTGGGAAAAAGAAGAAGATGAAAAGGTGCAGGGATTAAGAAGCATAGTTGGTGGGTGCAGAATAGATAGGGAGATGTTAAGACTAGTACAGGAAAAGGTAAAGTGAAAGAACTCATGAACCATGGACATGCTAAGAGAGGTGGGATTATTGGAGGTAGTGTGTGCTGGGTGGAAGGGAGCAAAGGGAAAAGTATTTGGGACAAATACAACAGCTTAATAAATAATAAATAAATAAATAAATAAATAAAAAAGAAAAGAAAAAACACATGGCCCAGCCCTAGCTGGTGGCTCAGTGGATAAGGTGCCAGCCTGCTAACCCAAAGGTCGCTGGTTCGATTCCCCAGCCAGGGCACATAACCAGGCCTCCAGCCAGGTCTATAGATGGAGGCAGGTGAAAGGCAACCATACATTTATATCTCTCTCCCTCTCTGCCTCTCTCCCTTTCCCTCTCTCTAAAAAAAAATAATGATAATAAATATTTAAAAAATAAAACAAAACAAAACAAAAATAAAACATGGCCCGACTGAAAGAACAGATCAAAACTCCAGTAGAAGAACTAAGCAAAACACAGGTTGCAAGCCAGGTCTCCAGCCAGGTCTGTAGCTGGAGGCAGGTGAAAGGCAACCATATATTGATGTCTCTCTCCCTCTCTCCCTCACTCCCTTCCCCTCTCCCTCTGGAAATAATAAATTTAAAATCTTAAAAAAAATACAACCAAGCAAAACAAAGATAGCCAACCTATCAGATGCAGAGTTCAGAACACTGGTGATAAGGATGCTCAGAGAATCCACTGAGTTCAGCAAATGCATAAGGGAAGAAAGGAAGGTTACACTACTAAAATAAAGAAAAATCCACAGGGGAGCAACAGTGAAGAGAAGGAAGTCAAGGTTCAAATCAAGATTTGGAACAGAAGGAAGAAATAAAGTTTCAACCAGACCAGAATGAAGACACAGGGATTAAAAAAAAAAAATTGAGGAGAGTATAAGAAGACTCTTGGACATTTCCAAAAGTGCCAACATCCAAATCATAAGGATGCCAGAATTAGAAGAGGCAGAGCAAGAAACTGAAAATTTATTTGAGAAAATCATGAAAGAAAACTTCCCTAATTGGTTGAAGGAAATAGACATACAAGTCCAGGAAGCACATAGAGTCCCAAACAAGTTGGGCCCAAAGAGGACCATACCAAGACACATCATAATCAATGCCAATGGTTAAAAATAAAGAGAAAAACCTTAAAAGCAGCAAGAGAAAAGCAGAGAGTTACCTACAAAGAAGTTCCCATAGGACTATCAGCTAATTTCTCAAAAGAATCTTTGCAGTCAAGAAGGGGCTGGCAAGAAGTATTCAAAGTGATGAAAAGCAAGGATCTACAACCAAGATTACTCAATCCGTCAAAGCTTTGCCTTGACAAAGCTCCATTGAAAATGGATAGGTGAGCCCTGGCTGGTGGCACAGTAGATAAGGCACCAGCCTGGGAAACCAAAGGGTGTTGGTTTGATTCCCAGCCAGGGCATATAACCAGGTTGCAAGCCAGGTCTCCAGCCAGGTCTGTAGCTGGAGGCAGGTAAAGGCAACCACACATTGATGCTTCTTCTCTTTCTTCCACCGTCCCTGCCCTTCTCTCAAAAAATAATAAATAAAATCTTTTTAAAAATGACAACAAACGCACAACTATCAACAACTGAATCTAAAAAACAAAAGCAAACCAAGCAAACTAGAACAGGAACAGAATTATAGATATGGAGATCCTATGGAGGGTTATCAGTGGGGAGTGGGAAGGGGGAGAACAGGGGAAATGGTGCAGGGATTAAGAAGCATAATAGAAAAAAAAAAAGAGCATAATTGGTAGGTACAGAATAGATAAGAGGATGTTAAGAATAGTATAGGAAACAGAGAAGGCAAAGAATCTATACGCATGACCCACCGACATGAACTAAGGGGGAGGAGACTGATGGAGGGAAAGGGGGTACAGGTGGCAAAGGGGGAAATGTGGGACAACTGTAATAGTATAATCAATAAAATATACTTGAAAAAAAAACAATGATGTTAGAGGTTAATTACAAAAGAATAACCTTTAAAGCCCTGGCTGGTAGCACAATGGATAAGGCGCCGGCCTGTGAACCCGAAAGTCGCAGGTTCGATTCCCCAGCCAGGGCACATAGCAAGGTTGCAAACCAGGTCTCCAGTCAGGTCTGTGGCTGGAGGCAAGTGAAAAGCAACCATACATTGATGTCTCACTCCCTCTCTGCCTCTCTCCCTTCCCCTCTTTCTAAAAATAAATAAAATCTTTAAAAAAAAAAAAAAAAGAATAACCTTTAAAACTTCATATTTTTGGAAAGTACAGCAGTACAAGCTTAAAAACTCTTAAATAGCTGACTGAAACAAGAAATGATAATGGGCATTTAAAGTCTTTAGAACTGGTGGTTAGGATGTGAAATGTAAAAGCAGGCCATTGTACTCACTGTAACAATTAGAAAAATAATGAACAAACTGAAAAAATATTACCTTTCTTTTTAGAGACATTGGAAAGCTATGAGGACAAAGAAGGCTCATAGAAGTAAATTTCAGAGCAGAAAGAACCCATCCACAGTGACTGGAAATTAAGGACTGCTTCCCTCCCTGAGGGCATTTGCTGAGTCTGGGCATGGCCAGTAGGGACTGGACTGCCGGGCAGGGGCAGACCTGCTCTAAGAGAGGATGAGAAAGCAGCCACTTTGCACCGCCACGTGTGCTGTCTTGACAAAGCTGAGTCTGGAGAAGCTCAAGTGCACAGCTGGTTTTTCCCACCTGCCCGCACTTCCTCACAGGACGTTTGCTATGTGCTGAGCAGTAGAAGAGGCTGGGGGCTAGACTGGAAATCCAGAGAAAGATTTCCTGAAATATTATGAAAGAGAAATCTGTTTGAAAAGAGGGCCTGTAATAAACACAAGATAGGTATCCTTCTTAAGACATTTGAAACTAAAGGTAAACTCATCCAGCTCATATCAGATTGGATTAAAGAAATGAGTCTACCTCATTTTTTCCACCCTGGGAGAAAAATATAATCTACTTCAGATTCCAGGACTATTATACACAATATACAAAGATAGATAGATACCAATACAAAGAAGTAGAAAAAGTGACCCATAAACAAGAAAAAAAAAAAAAAAGAAAAGAAAAAATGTCCTATAGGACTTCTGGGTATTTATGTAAAAGAATAATTTATTTTAGATAAAACATTATCTCAAAAAATTATCTTCATCCCCAAGTTCATCGCAGCAGTATTAGCAATGGCCAAGACATAGAAATAACTTAATATCCATCAATGGATGAATGATTACAGAAAATGTGGTATCTATATACAATGGAATGTTATTTATCCATGAAAAAATAAGAAAATCTTGCCATTTGCAACAACAAATGGGTGGACCTTGCGAGTATTATGCGAAGCTAAACAAGTCAGACAGAGAAAGACAAATACTGTATAGTCTCAATTACATGTGGAATCTAAAAAACAACAACAAAAAACAGAACTAAATCATAGAAAACAGACCTGAATCATAGATACAGATAACAAATTACTAATTATCAAGGAGGAGTGTGGGGGAGTTAAAAAATTTAATAAAAGTAATGGAAAAGTATATGACTGGGTATAAGATTAATGATATAAATCAATTGCGTTTCTTTGCATCAGCAACCAAACAATTAGGAACTAAATTAAAGGGCTTTGTTTATAATCACAACAAAACTATAAACTACTTAAGAATAAATCTAAGAAAAAAAGAGTGCAAGACCTATGCAGGAATTTCAATGCTCTTTGGAAAACATTAGAGAAGACCTACATCAATGGAGAGACATCCCATGTTAATGGCTAGGATGAAACAACATTGTAAAAAGATCACTCAACCCAAACTGATCCACAGATGCAATGTGACATAAAGACAATTACCAACAGGGTTGTTTTGTTTGTTTGCTTTTGTTTTTGTTTTGTGGAATTTAATAAACTGGCATATCATCAGTGGAGAAAGAAAGGACTATTTAAGAGGCAGCCTAAAAAACTATCAATATGGAGAAAAAACTAAATTGTATCTAAGTCATACTGTAGATAAAAATCATCTTAAACTAAAAACTAAATGTCAAAGACAAAACTTTAACTTTTTTTTTTTTTTTTGCGAGCTTTTTTTCCTAAAAAGGAAAGGGTTACTCCAGAGACTGGCAGACTTGGGACCATCTAGCTGATCCTAGAACATACCTAGGGAAGAGCCACGCTAGACCATGCTAGCTACCGAAGAGGTGCCTCACCAGAAACCGGGCCACGTATAGACTGGGTTGAATGGAGTTGAATGGAATTGCCTCTTATGGTATTAGTGTATCCCTGCTTTTTAGGCCAATCCCCCAAACCATTCTCAATGACTTATCTTTCTCTCTCTCTCCTCCTCATATCTAAAAAAAAAAAAAAAAAAGATTTTTAAAGTATTGTTTACTTTCTCCCCAGCTTTATTCTTCCCCTGGCTGTACCAGAAATGAGTTCAACTTTTCTACCCTGAATGCCCCTCTTAGTTCACCTCAACAGGAGCTATTAGGTCCCTCTTTCAACATCCAGTATCTCCAAAGTTCTCTCCTTCTTTTAATAAAACATGGTTTACCAGGAGTGTCAGCTGTGAAACATCAAGAGAGGGACTATCAAGACAGTGGGGTAGGCAGGAAGTGGGTGTGAGAAATTCATTTCCCCCAATCGCCATCCGTTAGCCAACTAAAGACAGCCCAATGGGAATGAGGTCACAGAATCAAGAGTCGTGGAGAAAAAGGCAGTTCTTAACTCTGTGTTCATTTGTTCTTTCTAACCAAAAAGTTACAGCGGGAAAGTAGCCACAGGACTAGAAAATGTATATAAAGATCCTCTTCCCAAGAGGAAAAGTCTCTGGGGTTCACATGAGGTTCATTTACCTTGTCCTGTGGTGTGGTTGCTGCTCTTGCCTAAAAATCTTTGAAAAGTTAGCCCTCCATCACCCCAGGGGCTGACCTGTCCAAAGACAGTAAGCCGATGTCTGCTCTCTCTGCAGTTCCGTTATGGATCAAGGAGTCTATGATGCCATCAGTTAGAATGTGCAAGGTTGCCTAGATACGGGGGGAAGACCAAGGCGGTGACCTCCTCATCGTGCCGAACATGTTCTGAGAGACCAGTTTGTGGGAGAACCTGGTGGTGTGGCTACCTGAATCTGGGCCAGATCATCTGCCAAGGCAGATGGCAAAGGGCGAGATGCCCAGCAAACCAATAGAAAGAGGGCCTGGGAGCTGGAGGTGTCCTACTGAAGCATGGGAGAACGGAGAAAGATAACAAGGTTTGGGCTTCACTAAGACAAAAATCTGATCATGGAACAATTCCCCAAAGAGACATAACCTTAAAATACAAAAAGGTCAATTTAATAAATCCATGCAACCTCTCTCCAGAGAGATATAATCCTAGGATACAACAAAGCTCATTTTGATTAATCTAGCACCCAACCACAGCAGCATCTCTCTACATGTTTACTGAATGTATGAAAAAAAATTTCCCAGAGAACCTCACTCGCTCATCTGCCCTCAGTCTCAGGGACCCCTCTCTCTCTTTTAGACTGTGAATCATGTGATAATCGCTGGAAGTATGCATTCAAGTGAAATTTGGATAATCTGTTAAAGGTATTATAGAAGATATTCCATGTATTTCCCCCTTTTGGTAAAAAGTTGCGACTGGAGAGATGCTCTCAGCAACTTGTGACTCTGTGCCCCTTATTCCACCAGCAGACTGTGAAGTTACCCAACATGCCTCCCAGATGAAACAGCAACACCTCATGCAAAGGTTCTTGGGGAATAAAATATTTTTTATTCATTTACTGGATTTCATACACCCAACAGTCCTTAAAAGAAGTACCGACAATGGCAACACAAATTACATGTAAAATGGAAACCAGGTGCCCCCAATGACACCCCTCTCAGTGACACAGGCATATCGAGGGAAAAAATCCTACAGGGCGCTGACATTACTCCCTGTGAGCCACGCAAGCTTCCTATAGGTTCCCTGGCAGGCAACCCCTCTTCTCCCTGGGGCTGGAATGCTCCAAAGCCTTTCGAGTCAACATGACAAGTTGAGAACAAACTAAATCAGACCTTCAGTTTATGACACATGTCCCTAGCCCTCTCAAGTGCGCATCCACAAGTAGAGGACCCAAACTACTTCGGCAGAGGCTGAAGCACAACAGTGGGAGCTCAGCCCAGCCACATGGGCAGGTCACACATAGGACGCCAAGGGCGGCGGCCACAAGACCCAAAGCCATAGAGAACTGACAGGTCAGGCCTCAACTGAAAATTTTGCTGAAAGGGGATCTTTCAGGTCACATGCTTTGATTTTAAAAGTTGGCTCATCTTGAGCCCAAATATACCAAACAGAGATATCATGCACTGCCCCCTGAAAACCAGTAACCAAATGCTAAGAATACCCAAGAACCTGGAGTTCTCATTCAGCCACCCAGAAGTTTGCCTGTTGGTCCCTGTCCAACTCATCTGCCGGAGGAAAGGGTTATCAGAATCCAGGGTGCACCGGGCCCAGCCATGAGGGTCTCCTAGTTCTCCGGTGCCTGCAACCTCTTGGCCACTGCAGTGATGAGAGCTGCTCCCTTTCCACTGCCGTCTTCTGAAAGCATGAACGTGACGTCACATTGAGGGGCGAGGTCTTTCACAGTTTTCTGCAATATCGAAGAAAAGCTACAAAAGAGAGAAAAAAACCTCATCAGCACTGACCTATGGAATCAGCATATTTATAAATTATTTTGATCTAGTTTGTTGCTTCCAGTTTGCTTCTCAAGGCTCTAGAAGAGCCTACAGTTTCTTAAGTAGCTGCCTTTAATATTACCTTTTATTGAGCAACTACTGCCAGCGAATATTCTAGATGTTTGATAGATAGAATGTCAAAATGTAACAAAAGGTAGTTTGAAAATAATTATTACTATCTTTACTACATAAATTAATTAATGCTCCGAAGTTAAGAAACTTGTCCAAATTTACACTAGATGCTTTATTAAGATTTGGACCAGGTCAGTTTTTTCCAAACCTCATCTTTTCTACAATTTTCCCCCAAATTTTTATTTTCAAAATTTTCAAACTTACAGAAGAGTTCAAAGAATAGTTCAATGAGTACTTCTATATCTTCTGCCTAGATTTAAAAATTAAAATTTTGCCCTGTTTGCTTTACTCATCCATCATTCATTCATCTCTCCATTAATTTCCCCCTAAAGCACAGTCTTAATCATAACACTTGGCCTCTCTCAACTACCATTTGAGATATTAAATGCATTTGAATTGACATCTTTAGAATCAGTTACCAGGCCACCCTGTGGGATTAAAATGTGTTTACCAAAGGTCTGGGCTTCTAGGCCTCAGATCCCGGTATCCTGGGTCATGTTATGGTACAGGTGGTGGTCATCTCTGAGGGTCAGCCTGCCAGAGCAGATTCTGAACCCAACTCTAACATGCAGTGGGTGACTCTTGACAACCGTTGATGCTTCTGGGGGCCCTGCTGGTTATGTAAGAGAGCATTTGGAATAATACTGGAGGCACAGTAAGGGCAATTATCCCCAAATTTCCCAGGAGGCAGGAGAAAATGTCTTGGCAGTCACTGTTCGATTAAGTCTTTTTCTTCCTTCCTTCTTTCCTTCCTTTCTTCCTTTCTCTTTCCAAGGTCACAAAGAATTACACCTATGTTTTCTTTTTTAAAATATTTATTTATTTATTTATTTATTTTTAGAGAGATAGAAAGAGAGAGAGAAACAGCAACGTGTAGTTGCCTCTCTGAGCCCCTAACTAGGGTGCTGGCCTGCAACCCAGGCATGTGCCCTGACTGGGACTTGAACCAGTGACCCTTTCGTTGGCATGCTGGCACCCAATCCATTGAGCCATACCAGCCAAGGCTGTTTTCTTTTAAGAGTTCTGTAGTTTTTAGCTTTAAAAAAAAAAAAATTATTTATTATTTTTAGAGAGAGGGGTAGGGAGAGAGGCAGAAAGGGAGAGAGATGTCAATGTGTGGTTGCCTTTCACCTGCCTCTAGCTACAGATGTGGCTGGAGACCTGGCTTGCAACCTAATTATGTGCCCTGGCTGGGGAATCAAAACTTTGGGTTCACAGGCCTGCGCCTTATCCACTGTGCCACCAGCCAGGGCTAGCTTACTTTTAATTCAGGTCTTTGATCCATTTTGAGTTAATTTTTGTGAGGTCAAAGTCCAACTTCTTTTTTTTTTTTTTTTCGCATGTGGAGAGCCAATTGTACCATTTGTTAAAAAGAATATTGTTCTCCATTGAATGGCCTTGGTATCCTTGTTGAAAATCAACTGATCATAAAGGTGTGGGTTTATTCCTGGACTCTCAATTTCTATTCCAATGATCTATACATTTAACCTTTATGTCAGTCCCACACTATTTTGATTACTGTAGCTTTAGAGTAAGTTTTCAAGTAGAGAAGTATGAGTTCCTCAGGTGTGTTCTTCTTTGAAGATTGTTTTGACTATTCTGAATTATTTGTATTTGCATATGAATAATAAGATCAATTTGTTGATTTCTGCAAAGAAATCTGCAGGGATTTTGATAGTGGTTACCTTTAATTTGAAAATCAATTTGGGAAGTATTGCTATCGTAATATTGAATGTTCCAATCCATTAACATGGGTGCCTTTCCATTTATTTAGGTCTTAATTTCTTTCAATGATATGTTATAGTTTTCAATGTACAAGCTTTGCATTTGTTTTGTAAAATTTATTACTAAGTATTTTATTCTTTTTAATGCTGTTGTAAATAAAATTATTTTCTTATATTTCACTTTGGATTATTCATTACTAACACATAATTGGTTTTTGCATATTGATCTTGTATTCTGAAACCTGATGAATTTGTTTATTCATTCCAAAAGTTTTGTATGTGTGGATGTCTTAAGATTTTCTGTATACCAAAGCATGTCATCTGTGAACAAAGATAGTTTTATTTTTGTCTTTTCAATATGGATGCATTTTACTTCCTTTTCTTGCCTACCAGTCCTGGCCACGCTTCCCCATGATTTTTCCCTTGAGATCACATATTTTGGGTCTGGTTCTTACAAACCTCTCCTTGAATCAAGATTTGACTGAGAGACAGAAATCACACAACCATCTGGAGGTGACATTAGAAGCCGTACAATGCTGACCAGCAGTGGCGAGAGCGGACATCTTTGTCTTATTTCTGATCTTAAGGGAAAGGCATCTAATCTTTCACCAGTAAATATAATGTCAGCTGTGATTTTTCATTGATGTTCTTTACCAGGTTGAGGAAGTTCCCTTATGCCCAGATTGTTGAGTACTTTTTATCTTGGAAGGTGTTAGATTTTACCAAATGCTTTGTCTGTACTTATTGAAATGATGGTGTGGTTTTGTTCCTTGCTTAAGTCTTGGTTAAAGGAAGAGGCTTGAATGCCAAAAAGTATATGATACCAAGGGAAAAACCAAGAGAAGATACCACTTGGTTATTTGGGACAATCAGCCTCACAGGAGGGCTAAGGATGATCAAGGATTACAATAACATGTTCATGCATACAGTTCCATGTGACTGGAAATTTATGTAAGTTTGTTAATACTATTCCTCTTCACCAAAACAAAATGTAAAACTCTAAATGAAAATAAAAATTAGTTTTCATGCATGCTACATAAACTGTTTAACTTAACCCTCACAGTTATCAACAAGGCAGGTGTGATGTTTGTCCTCATTTAATAGGGGGTGAGAAACTGGCCCTAGGCCTCCCAGCTAGAGTGGTAGAGCCAGGATTCAAACTCCTAATGCCTGGTAGAGCTCTCAATCCTTCTGTCCACTTATTCTGAGCTAAACAGCTCATACTTGTAATTTTCTGTTATACAATGTATTCAGTTTTCCTTTCTCCCCTGAGAGGTTGAGCGGGAATGTTAACAGCCATCACTTGTGTTTACTGAGCTCTGTGTGAAGCCCTTTACAGGTATTAACCCATGTAATGTTCCTGTAGCTCGGAGAAAGAGGCTATTACTGCCCACCTATTACAGATTAGAAAGCAAATACTCCCACATCATGCCTCTAGGAAGCACAGCCACGGGGGCTCAACCCTGCCTGTCAAATTCAACTGGGTCCACTCGACCTCAGCATCCTCCACCCCTGCCCTCTGCAGGCACTCACTGAGGGTGCAGCTTGTACAGGGTGCCGTCCACGCCCACAGTGATCCTCAGGCACTCAAGCCCCTGGTCTTTCCTCCTCTTCTCCACGATGGCAGCCATGCCTGCACCACAGAGCTGGGCAGCCCGACGGGACACAGCTCCACACACCTCCTTCACCACGATGCTGTCCTCGCATGTGCTATCCAAGCCGAGCTGCTGCAGGATCCTCTTCACCTGGAGCAGGGCCAGCCGATCGCTGCAGGAACACAGAGCAGGACGTCAGAACCTGCTTTGGGGGCCCTGGAATCTACCCCACATGGCTCACAGGCCCCCACCCCTAGATGTCCTAGCAGGAGGAAGAAAGTGATCCAGACAATGGCTAAGTGGGAGCAGAATGCCACCTCCCTGCCAATAGATAGTCCCATCATCCTTAAAAAATAGTGTGAGAATTTCGTAGGTTAGACATGTTCAAATCTACGATTTCACTAGGAGCTATGATTAGTTTCAGCAACCAACACATCAAGTATCCGCTGTTCAGAAGAGGAATCTGAGGTTCAGAGTGCTGGAGATTTGCCCACAGAGACTGGAGAGCAGGGGTCCAAACACACGCCTTCTTATACCAAATCTAGCCTCTCCCGCTGACCACACTAGCTTCTGCTACTCTGGCCCAATTCAACCGGCCAACTGACCTTTCGTAACTATTCTGATTTTGTGCTTTCTCGTCCCAACTAGATTATACGCTCTTTGAGGGTAAAGCTATGGTCTCCACAATGGCCAGCACAGGGCTATGTATGTACATTCAACAGGCAAGTGAATAAATGACTACACAACATACAATCAGCATCTTAGTAAATGGGAACCTGCAAGGACATGCAGTAAAGCACCCATTGTGAGGACCCATTAGCCTTGACTCTAGACCCTGCTGATCTCACAGTGAACACACAGAGCTCTAACTCCAAGCTAAACAATATGAAGTTACAGCCTTCACTGTTTCATGTCATACCTGGGGAAGAAGCAGTATCAAGAAAGAACAACTGAGAAGCCACCTCTGATCATTTAGCAGATTCAACAGGTAAACTGGGGTGTAGCCAGACAATAAAATCTTTTGTAGTCCTTAAAGATGAGTTTACATGAAAATATTTAATGCTATGAAAAATGCTCATGATGTATTAAGTGAAAAAAATAAATTATAAAAACACCACGTGCCATATGACCTTGGTTTGGTTTGGTTTTTAAATGTTTGTCCTTGAACAAAAACAAAACAAAAACAAATGTGGAAGGAAATCTATTCAGATGCTAGTAGAATTACTGGAAATTCTCATTTTCTTTCCTTTGGTTATGAATGAATAATTATTTGTATTGGAAGAAAAAAGTGGGATTATATTAGCATGCATAAAATTTCTTACATAGTGTGGCCATTTTCTTTTTGCTTGCACATAATTGCCAATCTCTTTTTTTTTAATTTAGTTTTATTGTCGTTGTATTACATCCATCCCCTTTTTACTCCCCTCTGTCCCCTTTCCCCTACCCACTCTCCCCCGAAGTCAATCCCACTTGTTGTCCATGTCCATGGTTCTTCCATACTAGTTCCTTGACTAAACTGCTCCCCTTCTTTGCCTCCTCCTCCGTAACCCCTGTCCCCCTCCCTAGTGTAGCCTTTCACAGTTTACTCAGTTCTTTCAGGTATATTCTCTTACTCAATCCTCAGAGTAATCCCTAGGGTTAAGTAGCTTCCTTTTTATATAAAGAAGGAAATTGGGATTCAGAGAGGTGAAGCTACCTGCCTCGGGTCACACAGCACAACCAAGTGAAGTGGTAGAAATGAATCCAAAGCTCAGACTCTGGGATTGTAAATCAAAGATTGTTCCCCTGAGAATCTCTGTCACAACCATTCAACAACATGTTTTGAAAGGGCCACAGTCAACACAGCACCTACTATCTCCCCATTGACACTAGATGGATATAATCTTCTTTTATTCCATAAAGGCTTTTTAAAAATGTCTGTAGAGCCCTGGCTGGTGGCACAATGGATAGGCGCTGGCCTGAGGACTCAAAGGTCACTGGTTCGATTCCCAGCCAGGGCACATAACCAGGCTGCAAGCCAGGTCTCCAGCCAGCTCTGTAGCTGGAGGCAGGTGAAAGGCAACCATACATTGATGTCTCTCTCCCTCTCTGCCTCTCTGCCTCTCTCCCTCCCCTTCTCTCTAAAAATAATAAATGAAATTAAAAAAAAAAAAAAAACTAAAAAAAAAACCCTTCAAAGTATACTTAAAAAAAAAAGGCCTGTAGAAATCAAAGCACCCAAAACATACACCCTTGGTGGCAGATGCATATAGGTCCTGACAACTTGTTTTGTCCAGGAACAACTTTCTTTGTATTCAAAAAAGCAAAGCAAATTAAGTCCATTTGTTTCTCTCTTGCATACAATCAAGCAACTTTTTCCCCCACACAAAAAAGAACCCCTCTGGTTACCAAAGGTGATGACTTTCAACTTGCACTTTTGGATCTGATGAGTTGAAGACCAGATGCCCCACCCCACCCCCCTGCCAGGAAAAAAAAAAAAAAAAAAGAATGAACACTAATCAACTCTTCAAAATCATAAAATTACTTCTGCTGCTGATTCTACCACCATCTCCCTAAACAGCAAGAACTCCTCAGCAATAGTCCATCTGATTTCCCACGTTAAGTGCACTGCTTTCATATACATAATTTTCTTGTCCTGAGTGGTGTGGCTCAGCTGGTTGGGCATCATACCGTAAGGTGAAAAGTCCCTGTCAGGGCACATGCCTGGGTTGCAGGTTTGGACCCTGAGAGACAATTGACAGATGTTTCTCACATCAATGTTTATCTCTCTCTCTTTCTCCCTCCCTTCCTCTCCCTCTAAAATTAAATAAAGTTTTCATTTATTTTTAAATTATTATTTCTAATTAATTTATATTATTTTTTAGAGAGAGGGGTAGGGAAAGAGGCAGAGAGGGAGAGACATCAATGTATGGTTGCCTTTCACCTGTCTCCAGCTACAGATCTGGCTGGAGACCTGGCTTGCAATCTGATTATTTGCCCTGGCTGGGAATCGAACCAGCGACCTTTGGGTTCACAGGCTGGTACCTCATCCACTATGCCACCAGCTAAGATAAATAATGTTTTTAAAGAAAAAAAGAATTTGCCCTGGCTGGTGGCACAGTGGATAAGGCACTGGCCTGCAAACCCAAAGGTCATTGGTTCAATTCCCGGCCAGGGCAACATAACTAGGTTGCAAGCCAGGTCTCCAGTCAGGTCTGTAGCTGGAGGCAGGTGAAAGGCAAACATACATTGATGTTTCTCTCCCTCTCTTCCTTTCTCCCTTCCCCTCTCTCTGAAAAGTAATAAATAAAATATTTTTAAAAAATAAAAAAGAACTATCTCTCTCTCTCTTGCTCTCTCCCTCTGTCTCTCTCTCTCTTCCAAAATGACTTTGTTGCACCTGGCCATAAAGACCAGGAGAATTAAATGAAGGAATGAAAATTGAAAAAAAAATTCCAAACACAAAAACTCTGATAACAACCAGGGCTGGCAGGAAAAGTAGTGAAATTGACACATCTGTACATAGCAGCTGGTGGGATCTGGAACTATCTTTATTAAAAAGTAATGTCCATAGGGAAATGCTTCTTTTAACCAAATGTTTCTATTCATAAGAAAATAATTCATGAAATGCAAATGACCCTGTGTACAAAAACAATAATTATGGTGTTACTCAGAATTGTAGAATCTATAAATTATAATCTAGCCATCCTAAAGGGGAATTTTAGTAAATTATAGTATAGCAACATAATGTAACATGAGGCAACCATTTAAAGTAATTACATCAAAGAATTTATCTGGGGAAGTTTCTCTTTCTAGAAGTATCCCAGATAATAAATGCAAAAGGACCGATAGCATTAAATTATCACCATTTTACAATCTCCAGTGAAATCAAAGGCCTAGGCAGTGAGCATCAGCACCTGCTAACATCATAAAAAGGAGACAGATAACACAGTACACCTATGTCTAAAATTCAACACTGAATCTAATCATGCATCTGGGCCTAACTATAAGTTTGCAAGAAATGTAAGGGACGTAAGAAAATGCTAAATGCTGTAACCTGCAAAATATTTAATATAGGAAACTCATAGGATAAAAGGAAAGTTGTTTCTTCATCAAATACGTACATTACGGGCTGAAACAAGAGAAAGAGGGACAGGTCTATTGATTTTAAAATATTTTTAAAAACAACCAAATTGCTCCGACCAGTGTGGCTCAGTTGGTTGGGTGTTTTCCCACAAAGCTGAAAGTCACTGGTTCAATTCCTGGTCTAGGTTTATGTCTGGTTTGCGGGTTCAGTCTCCAGTCAGGGTTGGAGCATGCACAAGTAGCAACCCTTCTCACATCGATGTTTCTCTCCCCCTCTTCCTCCCTCCCCGCTCCTCTCTCTAAAAATAAATAAATAAAATATTTTTGAAATATATCAACTGAATGCAAAGTATGGACTTTGTCTGGATACTGATGTAAACAAATGAACTGTAAAAACCATTATTTTTAGGCAATTTAGGAAATGGGAACACTGACAGGATATTTTATGAGATTAAGGTTTATCATTAGCTGTTTTGGGGGTAATGATGGTACATTTTTTTTTAAAGAGCTAATATTTTAGAAATATATTTTGAAATATCTGTAGAGAAACAGACATAAAATGTATTTATTTCAAATTAATCCAGTTTGTGGGTGGGGAAATGGGGAAAGCAGGAGTAGGTAGATGAACCCAGTTTACTTGATCATTGTTGAAGATGCGTTCATTTTACTGTTCCTTCAAACTTTCAAACTTTTCATAATTAAAAAAAAAACAAAAACAAATAAGAACCAGCACCGTAAATGAAAGTTTGCATTGAATAAACTCTAAATAAACAATATACAGAATAATACATGTAATGTGATTGCAATCATGAAAATATGTTTACAAATACTCAAGAACTTGAAAGGGAATGTAATAGGCAAAAATAAAAACAACTATATTTAGTACTGAGCATATGGGTGATTTTTTAAATTAAGTTTCTTTAGTATTATGGACCCATTATCTTTTTGGAAACAAAAGAGGATCATTTTCTAGCCTAAGCTAACTCTCTCCTGAATAACAGTTTAGGAACCTCAGGGCCCTGGCAGGCTGCTGGCATCCACCCCTAGCTGTGCACATCCTGGGGTGTGGTCGTGCCATGGCTGAAGTTAGAGGCAGCCCCAGGAGGCAACCCCCTGCCTGATTTTGGCCTTACTGTTTTTATTTTTAAATCTCAAATCTGACTAACCCGGGCATGATAGCAGCACATCCAAGTTACGGCCTCTCACGCGGAGCAGGGGAACTTGATCACAGGTTACCTTTCAATCTGGGACAGGAACTTGGTTTCAAAGATGCCCCTTGTGCGGAGACGCTCTGAAATCTGCCCACGGAAGAGGAGACCCTGCTTCGTCAGGTCAATCAGGATCTGCCGCACAATCTCCCCCAGGTACATCCCGCTGGTCATTTTCTCGTATCTGTTTGGGGCAGAGGGATAAAGTTGATGAGCACAGGAAAATCAGCGCTGATGAATGGTTCCCAAAAGACCATGGGTCAGGGCGCAGAAGGCACACCACAAGCATCTGCCATGTGCCTGGCTCGGAGCTTTTCAGAGTGAGCAGGAGGCCAAGGGAAATGCAATGAGGTGGGAAAGCCAGGCTTCGGAGCTATGTTGACCAGGAGCCACGTCCCTGCTCTGCCTCATACTAGGGCCACAACCTAAGGAAGCACTAAGCTCTCATCTACAAAACTGGGAGCAAAACACTGACCCCAGAGACTGTTGGGAGGCAAGCATCTGATGTACGTACAATAGGCACTAAGCAAAAGCTAGTTTCTTTCCTGGCCCCAGAGCCAGTTCTCCTTGGCTTTGTATTACAAATGTGTTTTACCGAAGATTCTCATAGCTTTATACCTGAAAATACCTGTCCCACCACAGATTCTGCTCCATGGGATAACACATTTAAACTGCCTGCATGTACCAGGGATGCTCAAAATATGTCATCTCCCCGTCCCCTTTCTAGCAGGCTGTGAGCAACAGGAGGGAAGGAGCAA
This sequence comes from Noctilio leporinus, assembly GCA_004026585.1. Lineage (NCBI taxonomy): Eukaryota > Metazoa > Chordata > Mammalia > Chiroptera > Noctilionidae > Noctilio > Noctilio leporinus. Next base: position 333,843 of record PVIW01000931.1, on the reverse strand, counting down.
AAGAAGGTACTTTGTAACCAACAGCCACTGACCAGGCAGGCACTCTGCTCAGGGCGTGTGACAGTTATCAGCCACACCGGTGCAGAGCTGGACTGCCACTGCCTGCAGGGTCAGAGGCCGATGTGGGTGCGCATGAGGCAAGGGCGCTGGACCACGTGTTCTCCTCACTGCCCAGGCCCCAATGTGAAACCAAGGAACCAAGATGAAACAGATGAATTAGGGCAGCAAATTCAAATGTGCTGTCCCCTTCAATTCTTTTTCCAAAAATGTAAGCCTTCACAGGATTTAGACACAAAACTGTTAGGAGTAACTTGTCCCATGAGAAGAGCCATGATGTTCAGATGCCCCAACTTGGGATTTAGAGATAAATACATTTACTAGGTTTTTCTTTTTAGAGCAATCCCTGGTTCAAGAGGGCTTACCACAATTCACCTGCCTTCCAGCTGCAAAGAATAGCACCAAAGGGAGCTGAGGGACCACGGGACCTCTTCTACACAGTGTGCTCTGTTCCACAGTGACCAAGCCATTTGTGGTGCAGGCACCCCACTACATTTCCCATCTGCTCCGCTGCTTCACTTGGCTATCACCCATCTCAACAAGTCTACATTTCCACCTTATTTTATATAGTAAGACACTGAGTTGAGTTGTGACCTGGTAGTAAAACATTTACTCTCTGACCCCTGTTCTAATGAACAAGGCCAGATTAATCATCAATTCCTAGCATAATAGCTCTATCCCTATCCACTCCTTTCGCTCCTATTCAAGAAGGAATATGAGAATGCAAGTGAAAATGCACTGTTTTTTTTTTAAATAACCATTCACATTTTCAGTATTTTCAGTCTGGTTAGTAATTGGAACGCACCTCATAGGTGACTGTGACCCATGCTGTGAGATGACATCATTGTTGAGAACCAGCACTCCTACCCTTACCTGTGGCCACTTGCTTACCCCAGAACAATAGAGGTCAGCAACTTGACAGCCAGCTCTGGAAAGACTGAGGCTGTTGACTTCTAAACTGGACCTCCCAGAAGCCCATCTTGAGAGGGCCCATGGAGTCACCATGCCCCTGCTCTGTGACACCCAGTACACAGTAAGTGGGATATTTGACGGTTTTCGCCTCACTTCCAAAGCTACCACTAGCCCTCATGGTATTTTATGGTAATTAGAAAAAAGCAACCCTTTATACTTATTGGAAATTTGTCATAATATTTTGCTTTTGTTCAAATAAGACCATATGTTGACATCTGATAAAGAATTGTAATAAATGTACAAGCTTATAGTGTCTATGATATGGAAATAGTACCCACCCCATATATGTAAAGTTGTATATGCACAACCTTTGGAAATGTGCACATCCACCTGCTCACCTCTGTTTGCCAGGATTCAAGGACCCCTCATCCACCTCTTTGTCATATTGGGTCCGGATGTCATCTATGCAGCCATTATCTCCAAATCCTCCCCACTCTGTGTTAATGCACATCTTCCCTTCATCCCCTTCCACCATCTCTATGTTCCTCATCTCCTCCATGTAGCACACATTGCTGCCCGTTCCTAGAAAGAATAATGAGAGGCTTTAGTCTTTGAAAGGCACCACCAGGTCTTAAAGGGAGAACAGAGTACAATAGATAGGAATTTAGGCTGCGCTTAGACAACTATCTCATCTTTCAGAGGCCCAGTTTCTTCATCTTTGAAAAGGAAATAATACCTGCCTTACATGAGGTCTGTCCACAAAAAAGTCCAGCCATTGTCAATATAACAAGAATGGTTTGCCAGACATCAATGTAACTTGGCTGCCAAAGAGTGGACTGGAATGTGCATGTGTGAACAATGATGACTTCACTGTAATAGTCAGTGGGGGCAGTAGACATCACTGAGTGAGCATGTGTACTATGTGGCCATCGCATTCAAAATGGCTGAGCTAGTAGAGCAACAAATTTGCATCAAATTTTTCATTAACCCTGTGATAAAACTATTGGGATGATTCAGAAGGTTGCAGCTGTGGGTGATTGGCGGCTTCATCACTCAGGCATCACATCTCGTGCAGTTTTGGGGGGGTTTGGTGAAACATCAAATTATCCAGATAACTCAGGCCTCTACAGCTCAGGTTTGGTGCCCTGCAGCTTCTGACTTTTCCCAAAATTAAAATCGGGGGAGGGGGAGGCAGAGGCAAAGAAGGGGAGCAGCTTAGACAAGAACCTAGTATAAAGGAACCATGGACATGGACAACAGGTGGGACTGACTTTGGGGGGAAAGGGTGGGTGGGGAGGGGGACAGAGGGGAGAAAAAAAGGGATGGATGTAATACAACAACAATAAAATTAAAAGAAAAAAAAATCATCTTTGAGAGGGAAGAGATTTCAGACTATTGATGAGATTCAGGAAAATATGACAAGGCAGCCCACGGTGATTGGGAGAACTGTGTGAGGTCCCAAGGAGCCTACTTTGAACGGGACTGAGGCATCATTTCCTATGTACAACATTTCTTGTATCTTCTTTAACAAATGTCTCTTTCTCATATTTCATGTCTGGATACCTTCTGGTCAGACCTTGCATATTTGTTATTTGAGATGGTATTTGTAAGTTTCCTCCACGTAGTAAGTATTCAATAAATATCATCATCAACAACAACATTGTTAACAAGCACACAAAGTGAGCTTCCAAGTAGTCATACAGTTAGCAGTCAGAGCTAGGAGGGATCGTGTAGAATCATCTCATCTTGGACAAGCCAATGTTGGGCATCTCTAGCCACTCTTTTTTCCCTTGCCCATGACCTGGCCTCAGAACTCATCTCAACCCGACAATCCACGCAACTATTATATTTAATTAAACAAGTTTCACCTCTTTTGTTCCCTAGGTAGTTGGAACAACTTTTGCAGTTGCCATTACTTAACCTGTGCCTATCAGCTGCAATGCCCTTCATCCCCATCTCCATCTGTTCAACTCCCACCCTTCCCCAATCTATTTTTTTTCCAGTGGATTTTTAAAAAAAAATTTATTTATTATTTTTAGAGAGAGGCAGAGAGGGAGAGAGACATCAATGTATGGTTGCCTTTCACCTGCCTCCAGCTACAGACCTGGCTGGAGACCTGGCTTGCAGCCTGGTTATGTGCCCTGGCTGGGAAATCAAACCAATGACCTTTGGGTTCACAGGCCAGTGCCTTATCCACTGTGCCACAAGCCAGGGCCATCCCCCAATCTTAATGACAGTCACCCTCCCTGGAATCTACCCTAGCCCTTAATCACTGCCAAACTTCTCCCAAAGACCCTTAAAATGTCTATATCACCTCAGGCTATTCCCTTATCCTCTCTTAGGTTTCTTTACAACTAGTTCCCATCCTATACACCCCTGGACCCAGCAAAGATCAGAAAACAGAGGAAGTGTGCATTGGGGCCAGCCTCAGGCCAATATGACTCAGCTGAGGTTGCTTTCCTTTCAGGATAACCTGCTCCAAGGCCCTAATCTGAAAACCCTCTCTTTTTATATCATTCTTTTTCTTCAACAGAAAGGATAACCTTGGCTTAGTACCCTTAATGAAGAAAGATATTAGATAGATTTAGGAATTAGAAAACCTGGAATCCCAATCTCAAGGTCATCTCTGCCTTGGACAAGGCCAGTTTCAGAGCCTCTGTATAACAGAAGAATGCCCCCCTCACTATGTTAAAAGGGACCTCCAAATAATTAGATAGGAGTAGGCCAATGGGACACATCTGATCACTTGCCTGCGATCAGGCCAATCTCACAGTTAGGATCTTCATGACCACAGGTCATCATGGTCCCCACGGTGTCATTCACAACTGCAACTATGTCCAGGTCAAATTCCTGCAAAGAAAGCAGCTCTAAGGTAGGTAGAGTGTGCAAGCCAAGTGGACTCAGGAGGGGCATATCAACCCAAGGTTGGGGCAGGGTGTGAGAAACAGTGATCAGAGTTACAGGCCTGGACATAGGATGGTAGAGCAGAGGCCTGGGGAAAAGGGCTAGGTCAGGCATGTGCCTCAACATCATATCATACGTTTCTCCTCTTGATGGCTTCCCTGAGCATGTCCACCACATCTTCTCCTTCACAGTCAGTAGCCTTAAAGCCTTTGGTCCACTCAATAAGTATTGCCTGAAAGAAAGGAGGGGAAATTCATTAGAGCAGTTTTCTAGGATCACTGCACAATCTCAGCTTCTAGTAGGTAGTCAGATATGTGTGCTTTTGACTGCTTCCATATCTGTAGCCCTAATGCTAGGCCCAGAGGCATTACAAAGGAGGATGCTCAAACAGGGTCTACTGCTGAGTGAAATAATTACAGTGATTCATATTCATCATTGGTCAACCTGTCTTCCCTGGCCATGACTAACTACATAGAACAATGGCCTGGATCATAGTGATCCCATTGCTAATTTAGCCAAGGGCAGATTAAGACATGATTGAAGATGAAGCTACAAAATATTTATCAAAGCATTGTTCCACAGTAAAACACTAGAAGAATCCTATCATTCCAACAAAATGGATCCATCATCTTGTACATCAATCTAGGAAACATTATATTGCCATGAAAAGTCATGCTGTAAGAGAAGGCTGGATGTTAGAGAAAGATGTTCACCATACACTATTAAGTGAACACACATTGAACAAGTGCAGGTCGTGAGTTATTCTACTATTTTTAAAAAATCTCTCTGTCACTCTCATCTGGCAAAAATTGTGAAACCGCGTTGATAGTAGTTTCTCTGAGTGTAAAATTATGGATGCCTTTTAGTCTCTCCTTTTTGTCTGTATTGTCTAAATTTCTTAAAATTAGTATGTGTAATTTTTTATAAAACTAAGAGAGAAGTATTTTTAGTTTTTAAAAGGAAGCAAAGGCAATTCCGTTAGCTGGGAACAGACTCTATAGCCTTGCAGGCAGGGTCAGGGTAAGGATAGATGGAGCTGTGCCATCTAGGCCAGGAGAGCTCCTGGGACAGCAGAGGTGGCCAGCAACTCTGATGGCAGTGCTTCCAGGCCCATGGGCTGGACAGCACCTTACCTCATGCCCTCAATCCCAGTCTCCCTCATTCTGTCCACAGTCCTTGGAAAGGTGGGCTCCCTTGCTCTTCCTGGTGGATATTAAACATCTCTTTTATCTCCCCAGCCATCTGTGGCTTTGCTCCATTGGTTCCCCCACCCTCACCCCTTCTAAGCTGTGTCTTCATGAACCTCAGAACTTATGGGAGGGGACCGGAGGCCCTAGATCAAAAGGAGCATGTACTTTTCTGTTCACATGTACTTATTTTTTTTTTCCAAGATTTTATTTCATTATTTTTAGAAAGAGGGGAAGGAAGAGAGGCAGAGAGGGAGAAAGACATCAATGTATGGTTGCGATTCACCTGCCTCCAGCCACAGACCTGACTGGAGACCTGGCTTGCAACCTGATTATGTGCCCTGGCTGGGGAATCGAACCTGCGACCTCTGGGTTTGCAGGCCGGCACCTTAACCATTGTGCTACCAGCCAGGGCTCACATGTACTTTTAAATAAATTCATATTGTGGGTGGACTACTGCAGTTTGTTTTTCTCACTCAATAATGTATCTTCTAGACCTTTCCATGTCAGTTGATATACATCTGGTGCCCACTGATCATTCAGGACCATGGACAGCTGCACGTGGGTCTATTACACCCCCAATGGTGTTATCAATTTTTAATGACAGCAGTAACACAGGTCTGCATTACCACTGTGAAAAATTAAAGACCCCCTTAACTCCCCATCCCCCCAACTTGAGAGCTAGCCTCTATCATCTCTCTGATATGAATCCTTCCAGACCTTTTTCTGTTCACATGTACTTTTATTCATATTGTGGGTGGACTACTGCAGTTTGTTTTTCTCACTCAATAATATATCTTCTAGACCTTTCCATGTCAGTTGATATACATCCGACACATTCCTTCACTGAGACAAATATTCCTCAAGTATAATTACATGAAAAATTTTAAATCCATAAACCATAACTATAAATTAAGTACTATTTTTATCTCAATTTTCCAAGTGATAAACTAAGATCCAGAGAGGTCAAGTATCTTGCTCCTTGTCACACAGCCAGTAAGTGGAGAAGCCAAGATTCAAACTGAGATAATGAGCGTCCAAACCCATGCATGCCCTTTACTGTTGCACTCTGCTGTCCCCTAATTAGGGAGGTAATATCTGTGAAGCTCTTAGAACAGTGTCTGACATACAGCAAGCACTATAGTGTTTGCTAAATAAAAATCAAGTAATAAACTCCATGTGATTGGCATACTATAACTTATTTTGTCTTTCTCTATTGCCAGACATTTAGGGTATTTCTAATTTTTCATTACTAAAAAGCAGTGTCGTAGTGAACATCCTCATTCGTTTCTCCTTGGGTATGTGTTTAAGAAATGGGATGTTGCCCTGGCTGGTAGCACAGTGGGTAAGGCACCAGCCTGTGAACCCAAAGGTCGCAGGTTCGATTCCCCAGCCAGGGCACATAACCAGGTTGCAAACCAGGTCTCTAGTCAGGTCTGTGGCTGGAGGCAGGTGAAACGCAACCATACATTGATGTCTGTCTCCCTCTCTGCCTCTCTCCCTTCCCCTCTTTCTAAAAATAATAAAAAATAAAACCTTTAAAAAAAAATAAATGGGATGTTAAGTGGATCTTCTAACTCTCAGCATTCTGGCATTTTTTAATTTTGAGAGATCAGCCTTATAACCAGATAATTCAGCCTTGTGTACACCTCTCCCTCCATTCTCTGGGTGATTGCAGTTTCAGTGGGGAGGTTGCTAACGCATCTGCCTTTCAGGTATTCTCAGAGCCTGGGGAGTCCCGCTTCGCTTCTGACGTCCCATCTCATGAGCCCTGCATGCCTCAATTTCCTCAAGACATATGAAGTAGGATAGAAAATATACACGATGTACACAATAAGGGGGTTATTTCTTTATTCTTGGATTTGATAATATACATGTAAGTGTGTTATGCATTATAGCCAAAATATAAATTGTTCAAAAACATTGGCATCGAGGACATGTCCTTTGAGCCCTGGTCTCAGGCCAATGTGCTGGGGTGGAACCCTCCACCACCATTTACATGTATGGCAACTTGGACAACTTACTAAACCTCTCTGTGCCTCCATTTTTCTCAACTACAAAGTGGTCATTAAAAACAGTGTGTATCACCTTCCCTTTTCTGTTGGTTCCCTGTGGATTTTTCTTTATTTCACTTAGTGTAGTCTTCGTTTTTTACCTTATGCATTTGCTAAACTTGAGTTCTCTAAGCATCCTTATCACCAACATTTTGAATTCTACATCTGATAGGTTGAATACCTCCGTTTGCTTAGCTCTTTTACTGGAGTTTTGGTTTGTTTTTCATTTGGGCCATACTTCTTTGTCTCCTCAATTTGGCAGCCTCCCTGTGTTCGTTCCTGTATTAGGTGGAGCTGCTTTGACTCCCTGTCTTGGCGCACCTATGATATTATAAGGAGTGGAGCCTTAGGTATTCATCAGCGTGATGTAACCTGTTTGACTGCTTTGTGGTGCTCTATGTGATGGGGGTGGGGGGTGGTCAGAGAGGAAACAATGCCACTTGCTCAGCACTCTCTCCCTTTCCAGTCACTTTACCCACTTCCTATATAGGACTGGTGCTCCTCTAGCTACACCCTAATAGTGGCACCAAGAGTGCGTGGATTTTCGTGCATTCTAGGACTGTGGGGGCCCCTCTAAATGAACTCTCCTGAGAGACCAGTAGTTTATTCCACTGCCCCTACACCCACTGGTTTCCACAGCCAGAAGCGATGGGCTTTACTTGCCTGGTGCTGGCGCCCTGGGCTGTGGGGTCTGGTCTGGCCTGGCCTCGAGCTGGGATCGCTCCCCAGGTGTCCCTCTTGGCTTTTATCTGCCACATTTGAATATAGGACCACCAATTCTGCTGGCTGCCACCTCCTTGCCACTGCCACCACATCATATCCTCTCCGCCCCTGCTCCCCATCACTGCCCCTCCTACCCATCTGAATGAATATTTCTTCTTTAAATCCTTGGCTGTCAGGCTTTCATACAGTTCATTTTCTTGGCAGTTCTGGTTGTTTTTTCCTATGAGGTTAGTTATGATCCTTCTCATGGTTGTTCAAGGAGGCAAAGCATGTCTGCCCATGCCTGTAACTTGGCCAGAAGTCTAGGGAAGAAATTCTGACACATGCTATCACATGAACAAACCTTGAGGACATTATGCTAAGTAAAATAAGACAATTACAAAAAGAATATAGTATTGATTCCACCTACAGTAGTCAAATTCATGAAGACAGAAAGTAGGGTGATTGTCAGAAGTTGGGCTGAGGGTGAATGGGAAATTGTTGTTAAATGAATGTGAATTGTCAGTTTGGGGTGATAAAAGTGTTCATGAGATGGATAATGATGATAGTTGCATAACAGTGTGAATGTACTTAATACCACAAAATTATACACTTAAAAATAAAGTGTTGGCCCTGGCTAGTAGCACAGTGGATAAGGTGCTGGTCTATGAACCCAAAGGTCGCTGGGTTCGATTCCCCAGTCAGGGCACATAACCAGGTTGCAAGCCAGGTCTCCAGCCAGGTCTGTAGCGGGAGGCAGGTGCAAGGCAACCGTACATTGATGTTTCTCTCCCTCTCTGCCTCTCTCCTTTCCTCTCTCTCTAAAAATAATAAATAAAATCTTTAAAATAAAAAAATAAAGTGTTGACCCTGACTGGGTATCTCAGTTGGTTACAGCATCGTCCCAATACATCAAGGTTTCAGGTTCAAACCTCGGTCGGGATCAACCAATCAATGTATAAATAAATGGAAAAACAAATCAATGTTTTTCTTTCTCTCACTTTCTTGCTCTCTCCCCTTAAAATCAGTAAATTTTAAAAATAAAAAAATAAAGTCTTAAATGTTACATATATTTTACCATTATCATTAAAAATGATAAAAATACAGAAGGAAAACAGTGTGTACCTCATGGAGACACTGAGTAGATTAAACTTAACAAATCCTTGGTTATGTCCTTCTTGTTATTGCTGCCATGAGTGCTCTGGTTGACTTGCTATGCTGAGCAGAGTTTTCCCTGTAAACTGAGGAGTAGTATCTGCTTTTACGCTTTGGTTGATGTGAGCCGCTGGAGATAGATAGCCCTACTCCATGGGCTGGTGAATGGTATTTTTACCCAAGAACCTTAAGAAAGACCTTGTAATACATGTTTCTAAGTTATTATGAATAATGTATTAAAATTATTATTCTTGATGTTCTTCGATGTCAATTAAGTACATTTGACATCCCAGTGTCCACATGATAGATTCCTCTGAGAGTCTAATACCAGGAAAGAAAAACATTTCTACTGATGTACTGGTAAGCTTTGTTCATAGATTGAAACTCTACAACCCATTGTGTCCTCTGTTTACAAGGGCTGCCCAAAAACATGTCATTTTACTGCTTACATATTACAAGTGGCCTAAACTGGTTGTTACCTCTTTCTATCTCTCCATTTTGTGATTTGACCTCCCTTTCAATAGCTTTTATGCATGTGTTCCTTTATTGTTTATTACCCTCAATTCATTGGTGAACTTCAATCTAAAATAATGAAAACTGTAACAAAATAAATAGAAAGACTAAATGGTTAACCTTCTCAATCATGTTTCTCCAGCTGTCCTGACCTAAGACCCCTAAATAATATGAACAGTGACTCAGAGGTACCTTAAGATTCCCCAGTGAAGGAGAGAAGCCCACCGGGCTGCCAGTGATCTGCTGGCTGTCTTACCTTATCAATGCTTGTCTGCCTGCAGGGAAATGAGAATGTGAAGCCGAGAGGCAGTTGGACTCCCTTGAGGCCCATGTAGTCTAGGAAGTCAGCGATGCACTGCACGATGTGGTCAAATAGCTGCAGGGAGAGAGTGGCAGTCATACCAGGCCAGCAGTGACAGAGGGTGGCAGGCTGGCACCTGGGAGCATAGGACCCTTAGGCTGACTTTTACCTCCTCGCCAGTGCCCTGCATGATCTCCAGAGGGATGGCGAAGATCTTGTGGTACATTCGCACTGACCTCCGTCCACTTCGGATCTTCACCAGGAGGACCCGGAAATTGGTTCCCCCAAGATCCAGGGCGAGGAACTTTCCTTTCTCTGTGGCGGAGAAAGTGAGGGCTCTGTTCCACACCAGGCACAGAGCATTGGGAGGGAGCGGAGATAAGGAAAGGAGCAGACTCAGAGCCTGTCCCCTGGGGATCAGGGGCCAGAGGGGCACGGAGGTCACTGAGCGCAGTGTCAAAGTACTGGGCAGCACTTGGAGCCTGCCTGAGGCCAGCCTGCTTGTTGGTGTCTAGTCAAGGCCACACATGATACTTATGCCTGAAGAGCCCCCTGAGGATGAATCAGGTCAGGCTTCCCTGACTCCCATAAACTCTGAAAGGTGGTTCCATCCTGTCTGTATGGCCTAGAGGAATTGTTTATCCCCTTCCCCAGATTTCCACGTCCCATCTGACTAATAAGAAACCATATCAAGTTCAATGCTCTATACCATCCACCGCCTTTCACTTCAACACTGAAGAGCATCGCAGTCTGTTCTGTGAAGCCTTTGCCCTGCTCTGCCTCGGTCACTCTGCTGTAGCCACACCAATCATTTTGCTATTCCTTGAATTTGCCAAAGACATCACTCTTACCCCTTATCCTGCTCTTTCTTCATAGCACCTGTCATGACATGGCATCAGAGGGTGCTTGTTTTTTGTCTGACAGCCCAATAGAAGAGGAGTTCCACAAGGAGAGGGGGCTGTGTTTTCCTTGCTGTTCTATCACCATGACTAGAAGAGCCTGACATACAGCACCTGCTTAATAAAACTTTGCGGGATGAAGGCAGGAAGATAAAAGGGATGAAGAAATGAATAACTGAACAGTATCTTTATTGCTTTCAGTTGTTTTCCCCCATGCAAACTCAAAGGATACTGGCTCTAGAAAACATCTTTTCTATTGTTAAGGATCTAAAGTACAGCTGTGTGACCTTAAGTATGTCATCTAACCTCTCTGAGTCGCAGTTTTGGCATCCCTAAAATGAGAATCATTCTCTCTTTCTGTAGCATGGCAACTGGTTGTGAGAATGAACTGAAACGTTCACAAACAAACTATAGGATATAAAGCATGATTCAAAGGTCATTATTTCTGAGTGCCGTTCATGAGGTTCAAAGAAGTGAAATAACCTGTCTAAAAACCTGACTCCACTGTTGGGCGGCTCCTCTCAGCTGAGTACAGAGGACCAGGAGAAAGACCAGGGGTTGAAGTGAGGACAGAAAGTGATGAGAGGGGAGAGCAAGAGAGCTGAGCCTCGGGAGAGGCAGAGAAGCTGGCAGGAAGACAAGTAGGACAAGTCCAAGTGCCCAGATGGTAGCTCCCAGGGACAGCATCCAGGTCTCCTGTTTGCCAACAACACGGGGTACTTTATGGTCTTAACTATAAGGCTCACATGTGCCCTGAGGTATTCTTTCCTTGCAAATGCCTTGGAGCAGCCACAGCAAATACTAGGTTCAGAAGTACTGACCTTCTACCCCCACCCACCCCATCATGGACATAAATCCAAAGCTCTTTAAAATACCTAACGGAATTTAAGGAGGTTTATGGGAGTCCTGGGTGGTCCCTCAGCATAAAGGGCTGCGCATGGCTTACCTGTGCCATCTGGCATCCCGCAGACGTAAGTGGGCAACATCTTGACTGTTGCCCGCAGGTGGGTATCCCTCTTCAGCCCGTACTCGAGCTCAGCCCGCATTTTGTCCTGCACACCCACAAGTTGCTCTTGGGTCAGCTGGAACAGAGCCAGCACCTTGTCAATCTGCTTTCGCTGCGCCTGCAACCGGGAGGCCACCGCTGTCACCATGGCTGCCCCCTTGGTGCTGCCACTCTTCGACAGGAGGAAGCGGACGTCACAGTTCGGGACCAGTTTCCTCACCACCTTGTGCAGGCGCTTTGGGTATCTGAAGGCAGAGGTGATGGCAAAATACATGATGATCATAAAGGCCCAGGTCCATCCAAGGGGAACACACAGGTGTAGCAGTGGGACAGGGAGCTGGAGAGCCCTGCTGGGGAAGGACTCACTCCTGCAGTTGCTGGGTGGTACAGGGGCAGCTCATGCGGGGGGAGGGATTGGGCAGCTGGGGCAGTGGAGAGGACACTTGGGAGGCTCAAAGTGGCTATTTTACCACTAATATTTCAATTAATGGGGCATGTTAATACGTAACATATTAGCTAAACATCACTTTTGCCCAAAGGGGAAGGGTTCTTTCCCCAGCTCTTTCCAGATGTCCCGCCTGACGTCCAATGTCACCTCTGGTAGCCAGAGAGGCTTCTGCAGTCCCTCCTCTGAGAAATTCTCATGTCCACGTGTTTCCTACCAGTATCCTTCATGTGAACTTGGCAACTCTGTAATCCCAATTTTTCCCACTCTATAACTGGGGATATTTTTCCAATCTTACCACACCATAGGTAGTCAATAATAATGGATAGATAAATGAATAGATGGACAGATGGGTGGCCAGATGGCTAAATACTGACATGAATGACTTTGCTAGTCAGTCAATTATTGGCTTTAGCAGAATATTTCTTTAAGAATGATCCCCCATGCCCTGGCTGGTGTGGCTCAGTAGATTGAGCGCTGGCCTGCAAGCCCAAGGGTCGAGGTTCAATTCCCAGCCAGGGCACATGTGTTGGTCGCAGGCCAGGTTGCCAGCCAAGTCATGAGCTGGAGGCACATGAAATGCAACCATATGTTAAAAAAAAAAAAGATCCCCAAAGCAACCCAACCAGTTAGATGGAGGCAATCTCTGAATTCAGCCTTCCCCCTCAAATTCTGAGAACCAATAGGACATGATTGGTTCCAGAGACACAGCACAGTTTAGAGAGAACATGGGAATTCTGTTCCAGGGAAGACACACTTGTGTGGAATGTGGGCCGGTAGGGAGCACTCACTGTGGGTGTATCTTGTAGAGTGTGCCATCCACGCCCACCGTGGTCCGGAGCCGCGCTAGCTTCTTATTCTCCTGGAGGCGGGTCAGGATAGCTGCCAGGGCTGCTGCGCAGAGGTTGGCTGACCGGAAGGAGACGATGGTGCAGACATGCTGGACCGCAATGCAGTCGGCCTCTGAAGGCTCCAGGCCCAGGTTCGTGAGGATCTCCCTTGTGTTGGCAAGGCCTTCCTTATACCTGACGAGAGGGCAGGAATGAGAGGACCACCCATTCCCATCCCAAGGTGGTCCCCCTTGGAGAGCCAGCTTTCTTACCTCTCAGGACTTCAAAAATAAACAGACTGGCACACAGTAATATAACAGTAATAACAGTATTAAAAGTGATCATAGGGGCCACCATTTATTGAGTACTATGTATCAGGCACTTGTCCAAGAATTTGACACATAGTAACTCAGTCCTCACAATAATTCTGGACAAAATTTCATCGTTACCATATTATACAGAAGAGACCTGAGGCACAGGGAGGGTAAGTAAGTTATCCACAGTCACACAGCTAATAAATCAAGGGCAAAGATTTGAACTCAGGCAATGAAGATTATAGAGTCCACCCTTTTATCCACCTTGTACTATAATGCCTTTCGCTGAAACTCAGTTCTTGCCAAGCTCTGCACAAATACAGACTCTGGGAGTTAGATGCCAGTTTACTGAGCTCAGAATCTAAACCGATTACAAAGCTCAAGGCAATGCCAGGGTTTCTAAGCTGCAGGAAGAGACCCCTGAGTTGACTGGGGCCAGGCCCCATTGTAGGGACCTGTGTATGAGTTCCCAGGTCACCAAAGCTAAAGCCAGCCTCAAAGGGTACAGGGCAGAAAAGGACCCTGCTATAGCAGGAATTTTTAACTTGGATTCCATGCATGGGCTTTAATGGGTCCAAAGATGCCCTGATATTATAAGCAAAATTGTGTGCAAATGTACATTTTGGGAACAAAGGGTCCAGAACGTGAATCAGATTCCCAAAGGGGTTGGTGACCCTAAAAATTTTATAAATCACCGTTTCAAGGAGGCAGAAGGCAACAGAACATGAAGAGGGGTAGACCTCCATCAGCAGAATCCCAGGCTGAGAAAACCAGCAGGCAACCTCCTGAGTCATAGCAGGCATTGCTAACCCACCCCAAGCTGTCACCAGCTCTAAACCATTCTGGTGAAGAAGGAAGATCTGACCCCTTCTCCTACTTCACGGTAGTGAGAAGACCATGTCTTGGCCACCCACCCTGAATTAACCCTGTATGGAACTGAGGTGGGGGGACCTACTTCTCCATGGCAGCCACGTGCTGGGTCTCAATCATGCCCTTCGTGTGGAGACTGGAGGACTTTTTGCCGCCAAACAGGAGGCCTGCCTTGGCCATCTTCAGCAAGATGAGCCGGACGAGTTCACCTAGGTACAGGCCACTGATCATCTTCTCAAACCTACAATTGGGTGAACAGATCCATGGCAGAAACATCGTTGGTTATGCAGCACCCTTTCCCGAAGCCAGGAGAAGTAGTGGAAGGGCCATCCCACAGGTCAGGGGGCCTCTGTCCCTGTCCCAGCTTGGGGTGCCCTCTCCCCGCCTATGAAAGGGGGACCAAACTGAGGAGATCTAAGATTATTTCCTGCTCACAAAGTGCCTAATCCCAAGAATCTTTATTGCAATCACCCCTGGCCATGGAGGTGTCATGCTCCTATGAGGCATTAGGAACCTCAACTTTAGAGACTCAGGTACTTTCACAATCATGACATGACAAGTCCAAGTTTCAAATGCTTCCAACTCCTACCCCAAACTTCTGTCCAAGAGCAAAAGATGCTATGTCTGTGGGGCAACCTTGGAAAGCCCCAGGGAGGTTCCCAGAGAGGTGGTGAAACATTCCACCAGGCTGCCTACACCTGGACTCCAAGTCTGCATCCACCAAGCAGATACTAGTTATTTTCCAGGTGAACTGTTAAATATCATTTCTATTCTCCAATATAGTAAGACCGAAAATCAAGAACAACCTGTTTCCTAATCAACTTTATTTCATTATTCAAGATCAACACTGCAGAAGCAAAAGTCAAAAGAAGTCTAGGTTGGCTTTGAGAGAATGGGTATTGTTTTAAGTAAAACGGAGAGGGTAAGGATGGCAAAGGCAAGAAAAGAATGGGCAGAACTTCCTCAGGCCAGTGAAACAGGTGTATGGTGGGGAGCAGGCACATCAGAAGCAGAAATTAACTTCCAGATATGCATGTCTATGCTTAAATATTTTCTAGGATGTACTTAAAATATTTATTCATTATGGCTTCTTGAAAAAAAAAAGGCTGATCCCAGGGCAAAGGCTATAAAAACACATGATGAACCTGGAACATCTCACTGGGCCAGAAAAAAAAAAAGTGATGGGAGTCCTGGCTGGTGTGGCTTGGTGGATTGAGAACCTGCCTATGAACCAAAAGGTCATTGGTTCTATTTCCAGTCAGGGCACCTGCCTGGGTTGTGGGCCAGGTCCCCAGCTGGGGGCATGTAAAAGGCAACTGATTGAGAGTTCTCTCATACATTAATGTTTCTTTTCCTCTCTTTCTCCTTCCCTTCCCTTCTTCTATAAATAAACTAGGTCTTTAAAAAAAAAAAAAAAAAAAAAAAGGATGTTGGGAATAAGTCAAAGTGATGTAGGGACCAGCTTGAAGGGGACTCCACTGGCCAAATATGAAAAATTTGATCAAAATAAATAATGATAGAAAGGAATTGCAACCTATGAAATTAAAAAATTCATGAGTTCCAGCCCTGGCTGGTAGCACAGTGGATAAGGTGCTGGCCTGCGAACCCAAAGGTTGCTGGTTCGATTCCCCAGCCAGGGCACATAACCAGGTTGCAAGTCAGGTCTCCAGCCAGCTCTGTGGCTGGAGGCAGGTGAAAGGCAACCATACATTGATGTTTTTCTATTTTTCTCCTTCTCTGCCTCTCTCCCTTCCTCTCTTTCTAGAAATAATAAATAAATCTTTTTTAAAAATCCATGAGTTCATATTACTATAAATCAATAAATGGAGGGGATAAAAAAGCTCTTCCTTACAGTTGAATAACAACCAACAAAAAGAGGACATGATGGACTTAGAAATTCACCCAAAACTAGAAAATGAAAGTTTAACGAGAGACAGAATATGTACATAATCTCAAAGTACCTCTTCACCAGATACTTATTCATGATGGAGGGAATATTAACAAATTTATGGCAGAGATATGGTTGCAAGCAGTTCAAGTTCGCACCACCAGGGCCAGGGCCAGGGCCAGTGCCGGAACAAACATGTGCCTCCAGATACAATGCACTGAAGAGGACACACATATCACTTGTAGGATATTCCCACCAAAAATTCATCCCCTGACTCTAGTCGTGAGGAAACATTAGACAAATCCAGATTGAGGGACATTCTGTAAAATAAGTGACTCTGTATGCTTCAAGGTCATGAAAACAAGATACCACAGAAGTGTTCCAGATTAAAAGAAGCTAAAGAGACATGGCAGCAACATGTAACGTGTTGCCCTGGATTGCAGCGAGGACCCAGACAATATGTTTTCTTTTTCATAAAGGATATTAGTGGGTCAGCTGGTGAATTCTAAACAAGGCCTATAAATTAGATATTAGATTATATGTTAATTCCCTAATTTTGATAATTATACTTCAGTTATGTAAGAGAATGAACTTGCTTTCAGGTAATACATTGATGTATTAAGGAGCAAAGGGATATTATGTATGCAACTTAGTCTCAAAGGGGTCAAAAAAATAATTTTATAGACATATATGTATTTTATGTACATGTGTATTTTATATGTATATAAGCATATATTATACGGATATACAGAAGGAGAGAATGTTACTATTTAGGAGATCTGAATGAGGGGGAATTTGTGTGATTTTTCTCAACTTTCCTATAAATCTGAAATTTTTTTCAGTGCTTTTTTTTTTTTTCCATTTAACAAACATATAATGAGTTGCAGTCATGTGTGAGACACTGCGGAAAGGAAAGACAAGCGACCCGTGGAGCCTGCCTTCAGGAGCTGAGCAAGCAGACAGAGCTGAGCAGGACCCTCAGCAGTTCTATGGCAGGTGAGCGCGGGGTGAGAGCGGAGCAAGGGTCCTGAGAGCTGGGGCTGGGAAGGAATCGCACAGTGCTGGGTGGTTAGGCCTAGGGCTGCTCCTCCAAATACACCAAGGGGGCAAGATCCGAGTCATTAGGCTCACAGCGGTATCTCCCCTGCCTCACACACAGGCCCTCCAGAAAGATGGATTGAATTAGAATTAGGTTATGACCGAAGCAAAATCACTTCATCGTCTTGGCCTTATTTCCTCTTCTGCCCAATGCAACTAAAATGTAAACTCTGCCTCATAAGCTCATTGTAATGGATGGTGGATAACTAGTGGCAGCTGAGTGAGCAGGTATTCCCTGGCACGGAGATCCACATTGGAGCACAAGAGGACTCACAGTTGCTTCCCCGGGTTGAGCGAGCCGAGGTCTAGATCCCGGTCAAACTCGGTGCGGATGTCTTCCAGGGCCCCGTCGTCCCCGAAGGCCCCCCACTCGGTGCTGATGCACATCCTCCCCTCGTCGCCTTCCACCAGGTCAATGTTGCTCATGTCCTCCATGTAGCACGCATTGGTACCGGTGCCTAAACAAAGGGTTGGAGAGAAGATGCAACGAGAGGAGGGCTCCCAGCCGGGCAAAGGCAGGGAGAACTCTTAACTGCCTAGGAACTTTCTGAGTGTAGCACAAAGTGCTTTTGATCTGCTCTGGCAGCTGGCTCTCCATGAGGGAAGCAGCTTTGGCAAGCCCAGCCAGTTCATGAAGAATAAAGCTGACGTGTCAAGTCTAGTTTTCAGGCTGCTAATAGTTTGCTGTTATGAATGAAGTCAATTGTGAAGGCGTCCCTATTGAATATGCATGAAAGCTGACAAAGCACATCTACAAAGAGGAAGATGAGTTAACCTAACCTTATTTTTTTTAATTATCAACCCATAGTACTTTTTAATTTTTTAAGATTTTATTTATAATTTTTAGAGAGAGGGGTAGGGAGAGAGGCAGAGAGGGAGAGAGACATCAACGTATGGTTGCCTTTCACCTGCCTCCAGCCACAGAGCTGGCTGGAGACCTGGCTTACAACCTCATTATGTGCCCTGGCTGGGGAATTGAACCAGTGATCTTTGGGTTTGCAGGTTGGCGCCTTATCCATTGTGCCACCAGCCAGGGCCACACAGGGAAAATCCTTTCCCCAAGCTACTTCATCTCTTCTCTATTTGGTAGTAAAAATATTCTTTATTCATGATCCACCACAAATTGTTCCTAGCATAAGCTACATCCTTACCTTTGACAGTGATTAGCTATCACACAAGAAAGCAAAATGTCATTATTCCTACACAAAATCCCTCCAAGGAAATGCCTCCAAT
This sequence comes from Noctilio leporinus, assembly GCA_004026585.1. Classification (NCBI taxonomy): domain Eukaryota; kingdom Metazoa; phylum Chordata; class Mammalia; order Chiroptera; family Noctilionidae; genus Noctilio; species Noctilio leporinus. Next base: position 315,475 of record PVIW01000931.1, on the reverse strand, counting down.
ACTTGAGTACCAGGAATGACAGCAAATGGGCACAAACTGTTAGGCACCTATTGGGATGGTGGAAATGTTCTAAGATTCAATAGTGGTGATAGTTACAATACTGTAAAATTACCAAAATGTATTGAAAAAATCTGTATGCCTCAATAAAGCTGTTTCTTAGGAAAAAAAAATCTAAATATCTTCCCCTGCCCTCGCTGACACTCCATCTGAGGGCTTTAAAACCAACATGAGAATTAAGAAATGCAGAGAGGCAAAATGTAATGCATTATTTGGAAAAAAACTTTCTCAGGAGAGCACAGACAGTGTTTAGGCACGCATGTGTGCGTAAACATGGTCACTACATTGGGTTACCTGGCAAGCTACTAGGACAGACAGAGTGGGCAGTGGCTGGAGGCCGGGCCTGGCAAGTGCCCGTCCCATTCTGAGGCTCTAGAAACAGGAAGGCAGATCAAGCCCCTCAGGTATAAAGATCCTGCCCTTCAGGAAAGTCAAGCTCAGGAGAATGTGGTTAGAAATTATGAAAAAGCAATTCAGAAAACTTTTCCCAATCGTGGTAAAGGGATATATACAAGAACAGCCTTTAAATCTGATCCATTTGGCTTTGATTACCCCCCACACTGCCTTCGCATGGACCCCTCCAGCAGGGCCCCTCCCACGGGGCCTCCACCGCACTGCGAACTCCCTGGTCCAAGCCTCCACCTCGGCTAGCCTGCACAGTGCGGTCATCTCTTGGCTGGTCACCTAGCTTCCACCATTGCCCCAAATAGTCAATTATCCACATAGCAGCCAAATAAGCTTTATAAAAATGCACATCCAATTTCTCCATGCCCCACCCAACGTCCTCCAGCGCCTTCCTGTCTTCCTTAGGGTAAAAGCCAAAGATCCTACAGTGAGTGTGTCTATGACCTATGCAATCTGTCCAGTCCCGTCTACGCTCTCTAACCTGAACACCCTGCTACTCACAGCCCTCACTCATTTTGACTCAGTCCCCACGCAGCCTTTCAGGGTTCCTCAAGCACCCAGACCTGTTCTCATCTCAGAAGCCATAGGCTTTCTCTTTCTTCTGCCAAGGACTCACCTCTTGATCTGCGCTCTGCTCCCTCCTCCTCCTTGCTGAGGTCCCTGCTCAAATGTACCCCTGCTGTACCCCTCTGAGAGTCCTGCCCACCCATTACCCCTACTCTCCGTCACCTCACCCTGCTTTATTTTCTTTATCACAGTTGGTGCCACCTGAAATTGTCTTATTTATTCAGGCCTTTTTCCCTTCCTCCCACTTCCCCTCTGAAAGGTCCGTGAGCACAGGTCCCTCTGAGTGTTAATTCATGCCTCAGAACCCTATGCAGAGACAGACATGGCGTGACATACACTTAGGAGCTTTGTAAACAATTGTTGAATGAATGTGCACACTCACTTTTCATCTTCTAAATAGAGTGTACTAATACCTTCCCACAGAATTTACTCAGAGTCTGCTAAAACTAAGCTTTAAACCAGCCCTGTTCTCCCATCTCCAACAAGCAAGTCAAATAGAGTACCAATAATGACACCAATTTCACAGTAGGGATCGTCATAGGCACATGTCATCATGGTTCCCACAGTGTCGTTGACCAAGGCCAGGATATCCACATCTAGGTCCTGTTGGAACACAAGCCCCAGGGGCACAGTGGATGGAAAGGGGTTATTATCCCTTTACCTTTCCCAACAGAGAAGGAAAAAGCAGTGAAGGCGACCGGGTGAGAAAATCACTAGATCCTGCTGATTGGGCCCATGTGAAAGAAGCCAGGCCTTTGTCAGGGCTCAGGGGTCTAGGCCAAGGGAACCCATGCTCCTGCTTTATGGCTGAAGGCCTCTGTGCAATGGAAATACGACGGGCAGCCCACCAGATCCAGACTTGGTTTAAGGGACCCTGAGGAAAGCATGTTTATCCTGGAAGCAAAGGTGTTGCCAGGAGAAGACTCTCAAGTCCTCACTATGGGGCACCTTGGCCAGCTTCAGCCAAGTCCTCTCCACCAGCAGCACCACGGGCTTCCCGCCTGGTCAACCTGGGTTGTTGTGCTGCTGTTACCCAAGGTTGGGGGGAGTATTTTAAAGCAAAATGAAAACATGAGAAAAATACACCAAAAACTATCAAAAAATATGATCTCAGCTTTAAAGAGAAAAAAACAAAACAAAACAAAACACTGGAAGGGTCCTCTTGCTGTCAGGGTAACAATCTGGGATGATTTGTGAACTCTTCAACTAGCAAGGAGCATGTCTTGCTTTTAGATTATTCTAAAATGTATTAAACAAATATTGATATTTAACGAAGAGAGTGGAAGTGGAATAGAGAGAGAACCAGACTAGAAAGAAAGTGATCTTTTAATCCTCAGAGAGGTGAAGCTTGCATACAGCATGGGGTCTGACCAAGCTGTGTCCCACCTGCCCGTGGGGACTGTGGCAGCTGGAGTGGCTCCAGGAAAGTGTGGCCCACATTTCAACCATAACCGAAACAAGCTCCACATATCAAGGCTCACCAGTGGGCTTATACAAAGTGGCCGCACGTGTACTGCTGTGGGGCCTTCCCTGGGATCAGCTCCTTTCCAGGTTGGTCCTCCTTCCAGGTCAGGCACAGGGTGAGACCCCACCAGCGCTGGCAGACCTCCCCAGGCGGAGGTGAACTCCTCACCTGGTGATTTTTCAAGGCTTTGGTGAGACAGCTCACTACATCTGTGCCCTGAACTCCCCGGGCCTTGAACTCCTTAGTCCATGAAAGCAGGATACCCTGGGGGAAGAATTCAGATCCAGTCTAAACAAAGAAAGCACTCAGTTCTGAAAATGAGCTGCAGGAATTTTGTTTAAAGCACAACCCCCTCTCTCCTCTTCTTTAAGCTGAATCAGCCCAATTCTTTCAATATTTCATCAGAGGCCCTTTCCAATAATTTAAACATCTTTATTACTCCCATCTAAGCAGTTAGTGGCAGAAAGAATAACTGCTAAAGAGTCAGAACACTTGGATTCACAAGACATCAGACAAGTCATTTAACCAAATGCTCAGTTTACTCATCTGTACGATGAAAACATCACCTCCCTACCTCTGTCACAGGAACACTGTGATGGCAATGCCAGGCATGTGGCAGAAACATATCACGTGTGCAGAATGTAGGTTTGTTTGCCAGGCCCACAAAACAGAACTAGCGTGATGTTACCTTCTAGAGCTCCCTCCGGAACTTAATTTCAACTAGAGATTTCAACTAGAGAAATGGTTTTCAATTTGCATGATCAGGTATTAGCTTAAAACTGGTGTTTCCCACGAGTTTTCATGACTAAACTAACAATCAGAATTTTTCAGGCTGGACAAGGTCTTAGAGATTTAGAGTTGCGGAAGGCCACACAGTCAAGGGCAGCTGAGCCCAAACTCAGACACCCTGACCTCACCTTCCCAGTCCCAACAGGTTATTGATCGTTGCGCTGAGGTTTAGAGAGGAAGGAACCAACTCTCTCACAGGGAGTGAAGGACTGAGCTCAACTGGCACGCAGGTCTCTGGCTCCCAGCTTTCCATCAAGCTTTCCTTCTGCACCTCAGCACCTCCTAGCGGCCATTCTCCCTAACTTCTGCCTTCACAGGCTGTGGTAACATCCCACTTCACCTGACACAGTGTGGGGTGGCGTCCCCACCAAAAAGATAGTAGGGACCATATGAAACCTGTTGGGGGTAGGATATATGGAGGAATGGGTAATAAATGCTTGTGATGTACTGTGATGGAAAAAAGCGGTACATACAACTATATACGAGGTCTGTCCCCGAAGTATCAGCCGTGCAAACGGTTTTAATTATATTGACATTGGCTTGATATTTTCGGGACAGACCTCATATACAGCATATCATTATCTAACATACACATGACTGAAAGGAAACCCCAATTCTAGTGGCATCTCTGAAGATGGGGATTACAGGTGACTTCTATTTTCTTCCTTAAACTTCAGTTTCTTTCTCCCTCTCCCTTTCTACCTTGAATAAATATTACCATTTTATCATTAGAAACACATACAGAGAAATTTCTCTTCAGTGAAGACTTTTCTGTTCTCTCATTAAAAAAAAAAAGACAAAATAAACATATGATGTCCTCTTTTGTCATGCCCTTATCTTTTTGAATCATTTTTTTGTTTCACAAAGAAGACCCCATTGGTCAGACCTCTTCACGAAGGCTTCCCCTGCCCTCCTCCTTCCACACTTATTCGACCGATCAGGCCACCTTCTCCCAGAGCCTGCACTTAAGTGTCACGAAATCCATATCTGCTGCACAACCATGGTTAAACAGCTATGCCCTCACCCAGTTAGTATTAATTTGTTTCCTGTGTCTAAAGCTTTTCTACCTAACTTTCGACTTCACTGAAAGGCAGTCAGGGAGGGACTTTTATAAAATACAAGTAATTCAACTGGACTTTGATAAAGAAAAGCTTTTCTCACTTCCTTGATATAATCAATCACTCTTCCCTAGATTAAATGTTATTTGAACATCTTTATTGGAATATGAGGGGTCAAAAACGCTTTCAGGCACCTGCTGGCATTTTAAACAAAGTTCTAGAGATGTGTCTTTCTGAAAAGGCAATTAGATCAGGAGTCTGTGAGCTTGGGTTGAGTCACTTTTGTCTGTGCGGCCTTGGGCAAGTCTTTTAACCTCGCTGGGCTACCATCTTTCTTAAACATAAAATGAAAATAATTTTATCCACCTCATGATTGCTTTGGGACTTATAACAACATGGTACACAAAGAGTTCAGCATAGTGCAAGATACTGTATTAAAATCTGAGGTACGTTATTATTATTGTTATTATTATTATTATTATTATTATTATTATTAGGTGCTATGGGCATTTGACTTAGAGAAATCTCAAAATCCTGGATGGACAAACCATACATTTATCCCTAATTATCAAGAAAATATGCAAGTTTGGTTTTCAAAGTCAAACTGACTCCCATAGAGCTGAGCATTTCCTTCCTTCTCCCTGGGCTCTCTGTTCTTGAAAAGCATTGCACTATTTGGTGAATGCAATCTCCAAGCCACTTCCCTTCTAGCCAGAAGGAAAAGACACATCAGAGCAAAGACTCGCCTGGTGTCTCCTAACATTCCCTGAAAACTTCCTCATACTATTTTTCGCAATCCTTTCTTTATAAAATAATGAAAGCATAAACTTCAGTCCATCTCCTATATAGATAGATGATGGCAAATTCTCATTTACTGAAATCAAGTAAATGACTAATTATACTTTTCAATTGTCAGATGGTTATCAGGCACCTATGAAATACAAGACATGGTGCTAGAGACCCTGCAGATAGAGAGGAAGAACAATATAAAACAGTGCCTGCCCTCCCCAAGAACCTCAGTTGAATTGGGGACAAGGTATAGCAGCTGGAAGAGACAAGTCACATAGGGACACTCATCCTCATCATGCAGCGACCACTGATGCACAAGGCACAGCACTGGGCATTGTGGGTGTTTCATCCAAGCTCTGCTTGGCCCACCAAGTAAATATTATTAACCAAGTGTTACAGATGAGAAAACAAAGGGCTTGAGAAGTTAAATTACTTCCCAGGGGACACAACTTTCCTGAACAGTAATTCAAAGCCAGGTCTGTGGGAGGTAAAAACCCATTTCCTTTCCACTGTCTGATCCCATAAGTCAGCAGTTCAAACACTTGCCAAGGCTGTCCATGTTGTCAAGGTGGTCCATGAAATGACTGTCAAGTGGTGTTGGGACCAGCTGGGTGTCATGATCATGGGCCCCCACCCCAGATAGGCGTGACCTGGGAAGACCTGCCTCTTGACCATAACTGGCTGGCCTCAGGCAGCTTATTCTCCTCTTATATGGACCCTTCCTTATTTTCACAGGGATACATAAAATTGGGTTTGACATCTCCGTTTACAAATTGAAAGTCTGAGACCCACTGAGATGAATCACTTAAGCCCTCTGCTGGCTAGTGGCACAGCTGAGATGGTATGGCCCAGGTGTGGTGCCTGCTCAACAATATAGTCACTCAATGGCCCCACATCAACCCTAGGGGCCGGGTAGAGGCGAGGTTTCCTGAGCTTTCCCTCTCTTGTTCTACTCAGCCAGTCAGCGGGTCCCCAGACCAGCAGCATCCTGATCACATGGGAACCTGTTAGAAATGCAAATCTGAGGCCCCACTGATCAAGAAACCCTGGTGAACCCCAGCAGTCTGCAGTTGGTGTCTAACAAGCCCTCCAGGAGATTGTGACGCCATCAGGTCTGAGAACCATTGAGCGAAGGGGTAAGAATTGTGCCATTCCCCTGTGCTGTGCATCTGTGGAGTGTAAAATCCAGGCAACCACATTAACCAGCTCTTTGCTTCCCATTTCCACATCACCATTTGCAAGAAGTAAAAGGAAAATAACAAGCAAGGTAAGTCCTGCTGATCCCCCCAGTCCCCAACCTGACTCCCACTTGTTCTCCAGCTCCGCCCAAACGCCTAATCCCGTACCGCTACCTCCCTCCCCGGTACAGGCCTTACCTCTTCCAATTTAGTCTGTACGCAGGGAAAAGAAAAGGTTAAGCCAAGGGGAAATTTCTTATGCTTCAATCCTTTGGTCTTCATGAAATCTGCCAGACAGTCGGCTACGTATTCAAACAGCTACAGAGAACAGAAAGCATAGGATACTGATACATGGTCCCTCATGAAGGAGATGCTGAGGCCTTCCCTGCCCGTCACAGGGCCCCTGCCCTGGTACCTCGGAGCTGTTCCCTCGGATAATTTCACTGGGTGTTGGGTAGAACTGACTCTCCATCTGGACGTGTTGTTTCCCCTCTTCAGAGACTTGGACCTTTGAGACTCGAAACTTAGATCCTCCAAGATCCAGGGAGAGAAACTCCCCATTTTCTATTTGAAAAACAAACAAACAAGTTATCATTTATTGAGGATCTGCCTTAGGGCTAGACCTACATTGGAGCTGGAAACGGAGATGTCAGTGAGTCTCACAGCCACCCCACAGAGCTAGGTATCATTCTGCACAGTTGCTTAGATTCCAGAGGCGCAGCCATTAATCAGAGCCTCCCAGTAAGGGGCAGAACTGGCGTGGCACCCAAGTCTCTCATGGCCCTACCCAGTGAACCATGTTGTACGGAGTAAATGTGTTCCCATGGAGAAGGCAAATGCAAACTTGGTATAAGAGCTGGGCCTTGAAGACGGGGCATATTCCAGCATCAGCGTGCCACATCAGGGAAGCCAGAGCCGCTACTCCAGACAGGAAGGATGCAGACACAGGAGGGGGCAGTGCAGAGGGAGGAAACCAGCCCCATACAAGCCTGTCTCATAGGTGCAGGGAAAAGGCTCCAGAGTGAAAGGGAGTGGGGAGCTGGAGGAGACCAAATAACAGCCCTTAAGGGATCAAGAGTGCCCAGTATTTATGGCCAGAGCCACTTAAAAATGAAAAAATGTAGCACCAGCCAAGCACAAGACAGGTGCTATTAATAAAAAGGGGAAATTAACCCCTGGCTGGTGTGGCTCAGTGGATAGGCACCAGCCTGTGAACCCAAAGGTTGCTGGTTTGACTCCCGAATCAGGGCTCATAACCAGGTTGCTAGCCAGGTCTCCAGCCAGGTCCGTAGCTGCAGGCAGGTGAAAGGCAACCATACATTGATGTTTCTCTCCCTTTCTTCCCCCTTCCCTGCCCTTCTCTCTGAAAATAATGAATAAAATCTTAAAAAAAAAAAAAAAAAAAAGGTAGGGGGTGGATGATACACATGTTGAGACAAGGTAGCCTACCGTAAGAACTTCAGCTCAGGATCCGATAGCATTCCTTCCCCAGACCCCTGCCACTACTACAGCATCAGCCACAGATATGGGACAAGAACTCAGGTGTGCAAATCCTTCAACCAGCAAGCTTCTCTATACAGTATATTTTGGAAAAACATATTCATTCACCTCAATTTGTCAGTGTGCATTAAAGGTCATTACCCTTAGAAAAGGAAGAAGGCACCACTAACTCATGTGACTGACATATACTGAACATGGCCATTAATACAACTTGGCAGTGACCTTGGCAGAATTACAGGTGGTCTCCTTGCAGGGTAAACTATTTGAATGATATTTCTACCCTGTTAAGTTCTCTTTGGAACTTTACCATTTAATTTTCTTTTATCCCAACAAAAGTATTTTTTAAATCTCTCAATAATTTTCTTTTTCCCTTTGCTCTCCCAAGTGACAGTTCACTCCAACTCAGTTACTATCATTTTTCTGTCATTATGGGAGACTGCCATATACATAGAATTGTAGGTGCCTGAAAAGTGGCTACATGTACTGAGCATGTATCATGACATATGGCCAAGGCACACAGAAGTGAACCACAATGTCCACAAATCCAGCCATCCAAGTGACCCCAGACACAGATGCATGGATCTGAGGGGCCAGCTAGCTGATCAGATTCCCTCCTTGTGAAATAAAACACAGAGGGAAATTCCTGGTAGTTGATAAAAACTGAAATGGAAACTTCCTGAAAGCTGGAGGTCAACTGGGTAGCCGGCATGGCCACAAGAGGCTGAAACCATGGCAGAAAACTCTGGAGTCCTAGTTCCCTAGAGGCCTTCCCCGTTCCCTAGTGCATCCTCTCCCAAAGGTGCACAATGATTGCACGTATAGATCCCTAGAGACTCAGAATCTCCAGTGGGACAGGCCTGGAAAACCACATGTTTAGGACTCCCCCACGTAAATCTATGCTCATACAAGTATGGACCCCTGTTCTAGTACAGACCCCAGGGCTCTAGTACAGCCCCTCAAGGCTCACCTTCCAAGAGGCCTAGGGGTCTGTCTGGAGGAACAAGCCTAAGAGAGAGGCAGCTGGGGCCCGGCCTACCGAATCCCAATCACCTTCCCAATCAGGTGACGGGCACTTGCCTCATGACTGGAGAAGGAGTCACAACTGGTAACCACACTTCAAAGGCACTTTATAAGAACAGACAGTTGCAGCTCCCTGACAGAAACACAGGGAGGTAATTAAGGATCAGACAGGTTACCCTCTTTTGGGTAGGCTGGGATGAAAGGAGCAAAAACTAGAGAGTGGGTGAACTCGGAGGGATTTCCCTGGAAACTGTATACATTTCTGAAACAGAGGCCCTGAAAGACTAGCTGATTTCTATTCATTGGTTAGTAAGCATGAAACTGCACCACCATGGACATGGACAACATGCGGGGACTGACTGTGGGAGAGGGGATTGTGAGGGGAGGGCAGGGGAGAACAATGAGGGGGAAATGCGATTAATGTAATACAACAACATTAATTAAAAAAAAAAAAAGTTTTCACTGGCAGCACGTCCCAGCCCGCCTAGCGATCCTGCTGCGCCTCCAGCCAAGACCTCACCAAAATGCCGTCTCAAATGGAACACACCATGGAAACCATGATGTTCACGTTTCACAAATTTGCTGGGGATAAAGGCTACTTAACAAAGGAAGACCTGAGAGTACTCATGGAAAAAGAATTCCCTGGATTTTTGGAAAATCAAAAAGACTCTCTGGCCATAGACAAAATAATGAAGGACCTGGACCAGTGCCGAGATGGCAGAGTGGGCTTCCAGAGCTTCTTTTCACTAATTGCTGGGCTCACCATCGCTCGCAACGACTACTTTGTAGAAAGGAAAGACGTAGGCAGATGAGCAGCTACTTCCTCCCTGGTCGAATTCTCCCAATGGTTCACTTAAGGAATCTGCCCCACAGCTTCCCCCTGTATATGGATTTCATGAGCAGATTGGGACCCTTAGAAAATGTACAAATAAAATCCCACCCTCATTTGACAAGAGAAAGAAAAGCTAATTAAAGCCAGATAAGCTTTTGATTTTTATATTGCTTGCATCCTCTTACCCTCGATAAATAAATTTCTTTTTTAGTTCAAAAAAAAAAGTTTTCAGGAAAAAAAAGAAGCAGAAGAAATTACACTAGCAGAGTAACTGTGGACTTGGGACTCCATTTTGGAGACTTTTTTTTTTTTTTAAGATTTTATTTATTATTTCCAGAAAGAGGGGAAAGGGGAGAGGCAGAGAGAGACATTGGTGTAAAGTTGCCTTTCACCTGCCTCCAGTTAAGGACCTGGCTGGAGACCTGGCTTGTAGCCTTGTTATGTGCCCTGGCTGGGAATCGAACCAGTGACCTTTGGGTTTGCAGGCCGGCACCTTATCCACTGAGCTACTAGCCAGGGTCCCCATTGTGGAGATTTTAAAACAATCCTGGCACGTAACCTCATCTGATGCCAGTGGCCCTATGGGTTGGTAGGACCAACTGGCCACAGACCTTTTACGGATGAGGGCAGCGGTGCAGTGGTCCTGATTCCCAAGACCCCTGGGCTCACAGACCCCAGGGCAACAGGATCACTGGTAGGCTTTACTGTGAAGAGAGGCTCCGAGGAAACGGTGAAGAAGGCTGGTGGCATTCCTGGCCTGAGGAGGGGGGGAGTTTCTACAACTTGGTCAGTTTCACTTACAAACCTTCCCTGATACAGCCAGGGCCAGGAAAGCACATCTGCCACCGCCTCCAGGCCGCCTCCAGACCCCCACAAAGCCACCTGCTGACGCTTCTGCAGACATGCCTCTGCAGGAGGGGCCACAGCACAGGAAGCCAGGAGGACTTTGCCCCATGCCTCACCTGCCATGACTCAGGGACTTCCTCAGAATTGCTGGGTGACCCATCAAGGGTCACAGTCCCCTCAGCACTCTGGAGGCAGCGCATCAGGAACCAGGCAAGACTTTGGGCAGACCTGTCTCTAAAGCTTATGTTGCTCCAGGGTGGTACAGCACACCCTTTGAAGCCACCCACCGACAAGGGAGCAGGTCCTTCCCATCACAGTTCCTAGGGACACAGCCAACTACCCTGGCCCAGGCATTGTCCCAAAGGGGCCCAGGACCCAGCTAATCTAGTCAAAGGGCCCTGAGAGCCCTCCAGCCTTCAACCCCTGCTCCTCCAAGAGTCATAAAGCCCCTGCTCGATGGAGCCTGGGGGGAGCACTGGGACTCCCTTGGCCATCTCCCAGCCCCACTCACCTGAGCCATCTGGAATGGCCCGGACAAAGGTGGGCAGCATCTTCACTGAGGCCGTGGGGTTAGTGTCCTTCCCCAGGCCCTTCTGCATTTCACTCTGGAACCGAGTCATGATGTCCAAAAGGGTCTCATCGGAGAGCCGCATGTGATACAGGAACCTGTCCACCTGGGAAGACACCAAGGTGACCAGGGTCACGTGAAGAATGGCAGAACAGCTTCCTGCCCAATACTAATCATTAAGTAGGGCAACCTGGGATGGAGAATTGACTGAGGCAGGAAGGACAGTGGCATAGGTGCCCTGTATTGCCACCCCCACTTTGTGTCCTAAGTAACCTGTCTGCCCATCTAGGTCACAAGGCTTGACCCCAAGTACAATTCTGAATAAATTGCTTCCCCACACTTCAACCTATGGCTAAGAACATGCATTGCCATCTACAGGTGCTTTTGTGTATGTCACCTCACCTAAACTCCATGACATCCTTTTGAGGTAGTCAGGAAAGGCAAAAATGACTGCCTCTAACTGAGAGATGAGGACTCCAAGGTTCAGGCCACTGAGCAGCATTCGGAGAACTATGGGTAAGTGGCAGCACTGGGAATATAATTCAGTCTCTTGAAGTCCTCACCATGTGGCCTGGTTTTGTTTTACAATTTCATGCAGGACCCACGAGCCCAACACATGAATGAATTAAGCAAAAGTGCAGGGGCCACAGGCCTAGAGGGCAGGCATCACAGCTCAATCAGGGCCAACACAGAGGCCCAAGCCAGTGAAAGAGCCCACAGCTCCAGGAACTTGGGGGCCAGAGGCCAGGAAACCACCAGAGAGACATTAACACAGGACAATCGGGCTTTCAGCATGTTTGAGAAGATGGGCTGGAATCAGGTCATGCTTCATTAAGGACTTACATTCACCCTGAGTCTGTTTATGACTAATTGGTTGGCAGTGCCATGCACATAGAGAAAATCAATGGAAGGGACGTGACCCGAGTACCTGGGGCTTGGGAAGGGTGAGCTGCACTACATAAGAATGAAGATCGCTCCCTTTATCACCCAAGGCCCCTCAGACCGTGCCCCTGAAACTAAAGCTCATTTCTGCTCAGCCCCAGAGAACTTCCCTGGGCATCCCTCCTGTGAACAATGGTTTGGAGGCCCAGCTGGGGACATGTGCGAACTTCAGTTTAACAGTCACTCAGGACGTTAGGTTACTGCTTCTGTTTTTTCAATAACTCACGTCAGGACAGACTGTCAAATTACAAAGTTTCTTACTTACTTTTTGATCTTCCATAGCACCTGGTATAGTAATTAGAAAGGAAGAACGAGACACAGATTGGGGCGGGACCCAAGCAGGTGATTTGGGGGTGTTTGCAACTCGGCACACATGTTGTAGCACCGAGGGAGGGTACTTGAGTTGCAGAAACCAAGCCCATTTTTGGAGCAACTCACACACCGTACATGGGACAGCTTGTAAAGAAAAGAGCCAGCAAGCAACAGGTTTAACATAGGAAGAGCCCATTTTAAATGTAAGCTCAGCGCTGACAGAATTACAGATGCAGGTGCTGCAAGGGACTTCAGTGATCATAGTCCAAAGGTCCTGTATTATGAATCAGGTCATAAAAAGGTTCAACTCTTTGACCTAGTGATTTCACTTCCAGGAAGAACAAACCCAAAGGTGGCAAACATTAAATACATACCGTTTATTATAGCAATTTTTAATTGTTAAGAAAAAATGTTTTTTAAAAATAGCTGGTACAACAAAAGGGAAAAGTTAAGTGATGGTATATCCAACTTGACTATTAGGAAGATATTAAAATAATTATAAAGAAATAGAGACGGTGTGGCTCAGTGGATAAAGCACTGGCCTGTGAACCCAAAGGTCACTGGTTTGATTCCCAGCCAGGGCACATAACCAGGTTGCAAGCCAGGTCTCCAGCCAGGTCTGTAGCTGGAGGCAGGTGAAAAGCAACCATATACTGATGCTTCTCTCCCTCTGCCTCTTCTTTCCCCTCTCTTTGAAAAATAATAAAATCTTAAAAAAAAAAAAAAAAAAGAAATGGAGAAATATGCAAATATGCATAAGTGGTTACATATAACAAGTAAAGGGTACAAGTTCAGAACTATATGTAGAATGTAACTAAAACAACACACACTGTGAGAAAAGGCTGCAAGGGCTTCTTGGGAGGAGTGAGATTTTCATAATGTTGACTTTCTCAACTGTGCAACGGACACTTTGAAAACCTAACCATCCACCCTCTTACGAGTGAGCATCTACAGGTCGGCGACCAGTTCCAGCCCATATTATCAATGGGCCAAATACTGTCAATATATTGAACTGGAAGGGAAGTGGTCAAAGTAGTTCCTTTCTTCCCTCCCTCTCTCCTGCCTTTCTTCTTTCCTTCCCTCCTTTCTGTATTTTGCTTTGTTTTACTGTTGGTACAGGGAGTTTTACAACATTGTTCCAGAGTCCGAATAGTAACCCTAGCAGCCAAGTGAAGCTCAGGATCTTGGTCATTCCAGAGGCAGGAAGCACAGGGACAAAGCCAAGTACTGACCCTGGGGAGAGGGAAGCCCCAGTGACTTTGGACCAGGTGTTTTCACCGCCTGGAGGAGTGAATAGGCCAGTGTTCTCAGAACCTGTGACTCATCCCAACAACGCACCTCCAGTACCACTCCAGATACCTGTTGCGCCACTTGCTTAAGGTGGCGACAAAGTGTTCCCGACTACCCCTACTCGGCTCACTCAGCTTTCCTGCCTCCCACAGGGACAAGGGTCAACACCAGACCCGACAGAAGCTGGCCCTGCAAGCAGAACCACCTGGAACAGACCCAAGAAGGCTGCATTTCCTGCCAAAGGGGCCTGCACCTGGCCTGGTGGAGTAACATACCTGCCTGGCTCTAGGATGTCATGAGATTAACCAGCACAGAGATCCAAGGAAAGGGAACTAATTTGCAGAACCACAGGTGTCAAGGTTCCCCAGATTCCCCCTGGGGTGCTGAAGAGGCACCAGGCAGGTCTCATCTTGACTAAGCAGTTAATTTCAGAAAGCGGATCTTAAGTAGTGCCGTACAGTGTGTTTCCACCTCCTTAAAAAGCCAGTGAAGGACTCTGTGAATCTAATCAACAAATAAAAATTAAGACAGGCTAAATCTGATGGATTTAGAATACTTTAAGATTTCTATAGCCTCCAACCCAACTCTCTAATGAGAGATTTAGTGACAGTTTATCCCACCAAACATAGGGGAGCTAGCTGCCAGATGCTTCCTCTCTGTTTGAAAAGCCCAGAGGCATCATGACACAATGGAAAGAATGCGGAGCAAAACGCAGCAACTTTGCTTTAATCCCCAGCGCCACCTTAAATACCTGGGCCACCTTGGTAAGCACACCTGCTGGGAGGACTTTCTGCAGCTGGTGTGGCTAAGGTGATGAAGGCCTAGGGTTGAGCCTTGGCAACTTTGACCCAGTCACCTTGGACTGAATTTCGCAGGCAGGTTTCTTGGACAAAGTGGCAAAATAACGCCCACCATTAATAACATACCACTGGCAAATGGTACATAAAGTAGCTCAATTATTGTACATTAAAACTCACATCCCAGAAGAGGACAGAGAGGAGCAAAAAGGGGATGGATGTAATACAACAACAATAAAATTAAATTAAAAAAAAAAACAAAACAACTCACATCCCTCTTGGTGCCATATTTATATTTTCAAGCACATGAAAAATCATGTAAATGATAAGTTCTTAACATTTCTTTCAAAATGACTCTCCTCTCCTTTTATCCTTTCCCCTCCAATATTCTCTTCATCCCCTTCCCACCTGATACCTGCCAGGAAATTGAGTGAAAGAAAATTCAAGGCTCAGGATAAAATGTAACATCCAGCCAGTGGGAGATTTACTTCCTCTTCCTCCATGAATTTGTACTGGCCCTGTGCTCCCCTGTATGTTTTCTTCCTTTTTCTTAAACATTTATTTATTGATTTTTAGAGAAAGAAAGGGGGAGTGGAAGGAGAGAGAGAGAGAGAAACAGCAATTTATTGTTCCACTTATTTATGCACTTATTGGTTGATTTTTAGGTGTGCCCTGGCCAGGATCGAATCCTCAACCTTGGTGCATTGGGACGACCTTCTAACCAACCTACCTACCGGGCCGGAACATCAGCATGTTTTCTAATAAACGCGCTTAAAACCTTGCAGATGTGGGCATTTGTCAATGAAAAATGAACCAGACATCTCTCAGCTTCCTGAGTCCTTACCTTCTTGATCTGATCCTCCTTCAGCTTACTGAAGTAAAATGCCATCAAGTGTATCGCGAACATTTTCCCCAAGTTTGGTTTCTCCCGAGATAGTCAGAGATGTCTGTGCAGTGTTTATTCCCGTCTCCAGGGTACTGCCCACCTCCAATTCAGGCTAGAGGCCCCTGGGGAACTAGGTGCTGCAGGTCAAATACTTCCAGGCTGCTTAGTTCAATGATTAAACTTCGCCCCCACTCACTGGTCCCTCCCTCCAGCACACTTGATTGTCTAATAGGAGGCTCTGGATGGCAGCTGAGGGTTGGTGAAGGGGAGGCAGAGGATAGGGTGCTTGACTCTGAGACGGGTGCCTCAAAATCTCGTTGCTAAGTAACACTCTCAAGCCAGTGCTCCATCAAGCCCACTCAGCCAAGGAAAATCTCCCGAGAAGTTGGGCATTAAACAATACCAACTTTCAACTGGCTAAGCTGCCCTACAAATGTCCACTCTCAGGCTTTTCTCTGGAGCCCTTTTCTCCTCAACCCAGCAGTGTAACTAAATGACTCCCTATTCCTCTAGATTAATCTCAACATTTTAAGACTAAACGTTGGCCCCCACTGGTCAGGGAGCGTTCAAGAATGTCAGAACAAATTCCTCCATTTGTGATAGATCAGATCTCTTAGCTAACAGTCCACGGTAATGGAAAAGAATCAAGGTTTATCTATTCACAATGGTAAGCCAGAAAACCTTAATTTCAAAGGTAATGACCCAGAAAAAAATATGCAAGAGAAAGAATGAACTGAAGTCACCTGTATTCACCAGGAAACTGCTACTGGACAGAAAAATGGAAGTTACAGGTGGGGAACGTCTCATGTACTGAGGTATTTGTTGTACTCACTGGGTTATCTCCTACATCATCCTCAATGAGAGGAAGATGAGGTGTGGGTATAACAGACCTTGCACTCTTTCCATTGTCATCGATCAGCTAACAAAATCAGTAACAAGAACAACAGTGTTAGCAGCTAACATGTATGAAGCACTTCCTGGTCCCATTTTTCAGATGAGAAAACTGAGGCCCAGAAAGGTTAAGTGACTTACTTAGAATCACAAAGCTTGTAAAAGGTACAGTGAGGACTCAAGCCCAGAAGTTCAATATCATGGCTCAGCTCTTAACTAATCCATAACATTGCTTCTATTCTTTCACTTGGCAATAAATGCTCAATTGATAATTATTAGAAGCAGCAGCATTCTGCTGGGTTATTATCAAGAGTTCCAACTACTCAGAAAACTAAGTACAGACATATCACTTCAACAGGGTCTTCCCAGTGGGGGCAAAAGGCAAATGAAGGAATTCTTGACTGTACTTCCCAAATACTAACAAAATGCTTCCTAAAATGAGCAACTGGCCAGATGTCAACGAAGATCAGCTGGGCACCTGCACCTCACTCCTACACCCCAACAGAAGGGAAGAAACATGAGGTCAGCTTAGCAGCCTCAACCTTGTTTGCTTTTCTACCACATAATCTCATTTATCAAATGAATTACAACTAATTGCCTGGTAAGAGAACCTTCAACAGCTGTTTCTTAAAAAGCTACTGATTCTCCCATCAGTGCTCTTCATTTATCCATGATGTGGAAGAGCCACTGGAAGTCTAGCTTAAATCAGAAAAGCCTGATTAAAATTACTCCAGTACTCGCTTCAGCAGCACATATACTAAAATTGGAACGATACAGAGAATATTAGCATGGCCTCTGCGCAAGGATGACACGAAAATTCGTGAAGCGTTCCATATTTTTATGTACACCTATGTTCATAGCGGCACTATTTACAATAGCCAGGTGCTGGAAACAGCCTAAGTGCCCATCAGTGGATGATTGGATCAAAAAACTTTGGTATATTTACACAATGGAATTCTATATAGCAAAAAGAAAGAAGGAACTTGTACCCTTTGCAACAACATGGATGGAACTGGAGAGTATTATGCTTAGTGAAATAAGCCAGTCAGTGAAGGACAGGTATCATATGTTCTCACCCATTACGGGACAATAATGAGCAAAACTAACAACAAGCAAAACAGAACCAAGTATATGAATACAAGGAATAGGTCTTCAGTGATCAGGGGGAAAGGGGTTGGGGGGATGGGGGAGGCAGAGGCAAGAAAGGGGAGCAGCTTAGACAAGAACCTAGTATAAAGGAACCATGGACACACAGGTGGGATTGACTTTGGGGGGAATGGGTGGGTGGGGAGGGGGACAGAGGGGAGCAAAAAGGGGAGGGATGTAATACAACAACAATAAAATTAAATTAAAAAAAAAAAAGTGGGAAGAAAAAAGGAAGAAAGGTCCTGTCTTGATTTTTGCTCTAAGGATTATGACTATGACATCTCCTAATTGGACCAAGACCCCTGTCCCAGTGAAAAAGATACTTGGTGGTCAATAAAGTCATCCTTCCTCTTCTCAAAAATAAAAAAATAAAATAAAAAAATTACTCCAGATACTTTTCTGGGTTGATATCTGAAAAGTAAATATTAGACAGTGTCTCCTGGATTGAGAAATCCAATCCTTTTCAGTCTGTTGACCCCTCAGACTAGGAACTCTTTTAGCTCCTTTGTCTTATCTATTATAAGAGCGAACAAAGGTTAACCTTCAGCTGCTGCAACTATCCAATTCCCAAATATGTGGAAAGTATTGGTATTTTGAAACAGGTGCACTATGCTTGAGTCTATGCAGCTGACAAAAACATACTGGACAGGTCACCTGCCCATAAGTGGTGCTCACCTTAATTCCTCCATTTGAAAAGTCGTCTCTGTGGCACCACTGCCGTTGATTTATTCAACACAGAGATAACAGGTTGCTACTGTCATAGCCAAAGGTCTCTGCAATTTCACAGTTGCTGTGTGAGCCAGATAGGCAGCCTTTGGAATCTTAATGAGGCAAACACCACCACCGGGTTTCCATCTGTTACATCATTCCACTATTTTTCCTATGCAAATCAGTATCTACAGCACATAGATGGGAGCCTACTAAGTTGGGAAGCTTATGATGATGAAGATCACCCACATTTGGAGTCACCTAGCTCAGCGCCTTACTATAGAAAGACAAAATAATTCAGTTATTCTATCATTTCTTGTCTGATTATTTCAGTCCAACCCTTAGGATTTTGAACCTGTTTTAAAGCTCTGTGTAGCTGTTCAAGGATAACAGGGTATAAGTATATCTTGCATTTTGCTTAAGGAGACCTATTTGATGACTGGCGCTGCCAAATGACATTTTAGTTCAAGTGTACCGCCCATCTGCCCCAAATCTTCATGCAGGAAGGGAAATACTCTTACCTCTACACACGTCCACACAGCTCTTCCTCCGGTGAGGCCTAAGGAACACACAATACTTGCTTTCCTTTAAGTACTGAGCACGGTAAGAGGACCGGAAGTTCCCCACCATTTACCTATTTATTTTGTAAAGACTTGTATAGTGTTTACCAGCTGTTCTACAATATTGATTCCCCTAGCAACTACCATTCTCTGCATTTTACAAATGGAGAAACTAAGGCACACAACCCAATGGTCCGTGGTGGAGCAGGCACTCCTATGGGGTAGGATGGCTCCAGAGCCCATGCTTAATCGCTTGCCACGCTGGCTCTCACAACCCTGGAGGCAAAGCCCAGGGGGAACATGAGACCTAAGCTGGGGCACCCGGCCCAAGGTTGGTGGCACGGTGGCAAGTGGGGCCCTGGTTCCCACTTTGGCTCTGCCCTCACTAAAGAAGGCTCCAAGTTCGTACCTGGAAAGGGTTCAGAGCCACCTCAATGGTCACTGAGCATGAAAGTAACAAATGAGGTCAAATAAGGGAAGGTATGTGGTCCACCACGGGCACAGTGAAAGCATCTCTTTAAGCCTTCACTTGGCTAGGGACCCTTTGTTAAAACTGCTATTTCAACTCATTCCATTTGGTCCTTTAGAATAAGAAAATGCATGCAGCCCTTTTATTGTATTCCAGTGAGACATAACCACAAACCATTAGAAGGTACCAGTTCCATTTACTGGAATTAGAGAAACAGATAGAAATTTTATAAATACTCTATTCCTGTTACTAAAGAAAATAGAACTTGAGTTCTGTCCAGACAGTCTCTTAAATGATTAAGTCCAAAGTTGTGTCCATAATATAAATGAGTCTGACCCGCTGGTATTCCACTTTGCTGCAAAAGGATGAGAAAGTGTCAGAAAGCAAACTTTCATAAAAGAAAGTCAATGCAGAAACTTCCAAATCCTGCCAGGAGTGGTGGTTACTATGGTGTCTCCATGGGAGCAACCACACATGAAGCAGAAATGTCAACCTCAGCAAGTTTCAGAAGAATGCTACTGATAATTTTTTATAGGTTTATTCCTGACCCATGAGAAGACAGGGAATGCTCATGAGGAAATCAACTTCCCATAATTATTTTCCTTATCTCAACTATATTGCACATTAAGAGCTGTACTGGCAAAATCCTATCAAGGGAAAACAAGTCATACAAGGAAATGTGTCTTTTAAAGTTTTTCAGAGTAATTACAATTGCGCAAAACAGCAAACTTCTAAAAGCAAATGAGACTTTTGATTAAAGGTGGCATAACCCACTAAGGCAAAGAGAAATTAAAGAGTGATAGATGAAGAGATCTTAACCTAATTTTAAAAGGCAGAAAGCTAGCAGAGGAGTAATGGCTTAGGGGAGGAAACACTGAAAACCAAGTCCCTGCAGGGAGTGATTCTGCTGGAGGTCCAGATAGCACTGAAAAGCGAAAGCAACACTAGAGCCGAAAATAGGAGATTGACCAAAAGCGTAAATAAAAAAGCAGTTAGGCCCCAGGTGAGCCCCTCAACCTAGAGCAATGAGTGGCCCCACCCCTGCCCCCTACACACAGGAAAGAGACTGTGTTTATTCTCCCCAGAGATTGAACCCAACAGCCTCTGGACTTGGGACTATTAGGCCTCATGGGACGTGGCAGCGAGGTGCAAACTGGAAAAAGGGCCACAAAGTGAAAACGTCAAGTTAAACACTGAGACCCCAAACCACTTTGTTTCTGTCTAGTGTCAACCTGCAGACATCTGTTTGTATACATCCCTTTCCTTCCTCACTGCGGGAGTCAGGGGATCCGTTTCTCCTCCAGTAAAACTAAATGGCCTCAGAGGCAAATTTAAACACTAGATACAGAAAAAGCAAAATTACAGAAACTGTAAACCAAACTGATCAGTGGTTGCCAGGGGTTTAGGGGAAGGGAGATTGAATATGCGAAGTACAGGGGAGTTTCAGGGCAGTTTAGAAACTATTCTGTATGATGCTTTAACAGTGACTACATAGCACAATACATTTGTCAATACCCACAGAACTTAAGAGCACAAAGAATAAACTTTTAAGATATGTGAATTAAAAATATTACTTAGGAGATCAGAGATGTAACACAGACTAACAGCAGAACCTAACTATATTATAAATGTCTGAAATACCCTCACTGAAGAGGATGGGAAGATGCTGACCTAATAATCTTGGAAATGAGCAGTCAGCAAGACTAAAGGCAAAAGGAACTAGACGTAGCACTGCACCCTGGTTGACAACGCTGTTTCCTCCATGAGTAAGCTTTATGAATCTGCAACCACTATGCATGTATACTGGAATTGAACAAAATGAAGTGAATGGAGGGTGGATGGTGGGAGGTTGGTTTTTCACTGGTTGAGTGGGAAGCTATATACAAGCAAGAGGAAAGGCTAGAATGATCTGTATTACTGGATTAGAGTTGAGAACGTCAGTAGAAACTCATGTTTAGCTTAATATAGAGATGCATATGTATATACATGTATCGTAAGTGCATATTTATGGATATGCGCATACTGTATACATAGATTAATATACTCACATATATTTCCTTGCTGTCAGCTGAGAAACCCTAGAAACAACGATACCCAGTAGCTATAAGCACACCTACTGCCTAGACCTTGGTTTCTAATATCACTCTTTAAAAAAAACAGCAGGGAGGGTCTTCTCAGAGAAATGGCTGATTCTAGAGCTGGGATAAGGTATATATACAAGACGACCTTGAAGTACCTTGTAGTGCCAGAAAGTAACGAAAGACTAAAACAAATATAACAAAAAAAGAAACTAATTAGTTTTGGGCAGTTTAAATTCAGCAGCTAATAAGAAATGCTACACTAGGGCTGTTACTGAAATAAGAATGACACATGCACAAATACATTATAAATCTTGCTATAACAACACAAGATATGATGTATTAAGTTAGTAAGGGAAGAAGAGTATTAGCCTAGGAAAACAAGCAAGATAAACTAAAAAGTTTTAAGATCAAGACAAGAGTGAGTTAAAAGAATACGTGAAAAATACATGAGTTCTAGTATTACTAAAAATTAAGTGAAGAGGCAGAACTGATAATTAAGTTGAAAATCCTGTGACTTTGTACTGTAAATAAGCAAAATGTCATAGTGAATGAGCCAGGTGGTAATTAAATTAAATTACTGTGAAGAATTTCAGAGACCAAGTCATGAGAGGTTTTTATTCCATCACATCAAGGTAGAGAATCCTCTAATGGCTGACAGCATTGCATCTACTTTACCAAGAACCCGGGGCTGTCAGCTGTCAGAATGCCAACATTCTCACAAGCAACCAAATCCTTACCTTCTTTCTCCCACAATGCCATGCTCCCCTTTCTTCTAAACTCTATCACCCCCTGTCTTGACCAAGTTGTTTCTAAATCTCTTCTCAGATGTAAACATTCCATTGTAATTTCTAAATAGTGAATTAATAGCAAAAAGAGTAACAGCTATTTCAAAAGGGAAGTGGAGAAACGGAGTGACTTACGAAGCTAAATCCTCACCTGGTTGGTGTAAATCAGTAGCTAAAGTCTCAAAATGAGGACTCAGGAGATAGCAGGATATGCATATTACATAGTCGATGAGGTAAACACTAGAAAAAATAGGAGTTACAAGGGCCTCTCTGGTTTTTAGAAAGGTGCCTATATTCCTTTGATAAAAATCAATTTAAAAAAATGAGTTAGGCATATTTGGCTTATTATGTATATACATTAGAGAGATAAATTAATGCACAGAACTGAGTTATGGGAGAGTTCTTAAAAGTGAGCTTTGTCAGTCCTGGCTGGTGGCACAGTGGATAAGGTGCCAGCCTGTGAACCCAAAAGTCGCTGGTTCGATTCCCTAGCCAGGGCACATAACCAGGTTGCAAGCCAGGTCTCCAGCCAGGTCTGGAGGCAGGTGAAAGGCAACCATACATTAATGTTTCTCTCCCTCTCTTCCTCCCTCCCTGCCCTTCTCTCTAAAGATAAGGAGTAACATCTTAAAAAAAAAAAAAAGTGAGCTTTGTTGTGCATTTATATCATGCATTAATTTGAATACTTATATGCAAAGGAAATTTTATAGATAGAATGTGATCAACATTCATTCACCAATTTTAAAAGGATAACAGTGAGTGATAAACATGTTAAGAAAATAAAAATGCAGCTGTTAAAAAGAAAAGGTGACTTATGAACACTTCAGGAATTTTTGTAAAGTGTTTTCACCTTGATTGCAAGTGCCTCGGAAAAAACATTTTCCAGCCAAGGGATGATCAAGTTCACTGCGTGTTCCAGGTGCGCCAAATGGGGGTTCAAAGCAGGCACTAGGTTACAGGCCTTTCCCAAGGCCCCACAAGCACCAGGGGCTTTTCAAGGGCATGGAGCAGGTAAGGAGGCATCACAATGCACCTGCAGATAGATTCTAAGAGTGTAGCCTTAAAGGACCAACTTCAAAATCACTCTCCACCAAAACATGCCAAGAGTGTCTTCATAAAGTCAGTCTTTAAAGGTCAATTCCAGTTCAAGAACTTCTTTCCTTCTCTGGCATTTTTTGCCCATAAAGACAATTATTATCTGTGTGGAACTGTCCCACTATGTTCAAGGCTTTTACATAATAACCACCATTTATCATTTGCATGTCTTTTAGCAAACCGCATGTTTTCATTATATTCTCGTAGGCTTGTTTTGAGTTGGACACACGAGGAATGACTGCATCTTAATGACAGACTCCCGGTTCTGAGCTGTGAGACTCGCTGGTGAGCTGTCATGTTTATGATTCACAGCAGGCCTTTCAAACAAGACCCAATTTCATTTTGTAGGTGTACACTCACCCACAAATAAAACGTACAAAGCATTTCAAGTCATGGGTTATTATTCCCAACCAGTTATGTACTAGTCACATTTTATTCAATTCCCCAGATCTGTACCAATGGAATTGAGGTCAGATTGCAGGTCTCAGTCCATGTCCCAGATTGAGGTTCAACTCAATCCGCGATAATCCAAAGAGGGCTTCAAAATCTGTTAGAAAACTGCAAGGAAAAAAAAAAAAAGTGTTGTGCTTTACAAAGGCTGAGAACATGACCTTAGTGAAACACCCCTGGGGGCCAGCGAGCCCGCCCTCAAAAACTGAACGACTGTCAAGCTTGTTGCACTGAAGGCAGGCCAGATTGTTTCCATTGTGACAATTGTAAGCACTCTGCAGAGCACCCCAATTATATTTTTCTCTTTAGTTTCATCTGATTTCATCTTTCTTTGGTCTCTTCTTCCACCAAACCGAAAGGTAAAAGGTAACCTATTTATCACTATTTATGCTCTTTAGCCAAGTGTTCAAGCAGCCCTTTCCTTACAACAGTCCCCACCTCCACTCCCCTGATGAGACTTTGCTAACATTAACTTGGTGAAGGCTGCAAGTGTCTTGTATAATAAGTATCTTCTGTGAATTACCAACTCTGGCCCCCAAAAGGGAGAATGCAGGAGAATTAACCCTCTATGTGCCTCATCACTTAAATACAATGAAACCAAATCCACTAACCTGTTTGGTCACAGGTATTTCTTGAGATCATCTGGACAAGAATGGACCACGTTTGCTATGGTGTAAGTCACAGGGGAAGGCAAATTCAAGAAGCAGAAAGTTGTCTGACGAAGGATAGATATCTCAAGTGTGTCCTTGCAGGCATTTCACTACGGTTTACCCAGAGTCAGGGAGAAAAATAGCCAGTGCCACCTGTTCAGCCACTATTTCCGCAAAGACAAAGGTTAGGAAAATCAAGATTGCCCTCTCAATTCAATGAAACATCTCAACTCAGAACTACCAAAGAAAAAGCCAAAAATAGACGACTAGCTTGGCAAACTGGCTGTTCCTTGACTCAATTTCAACCAAATCAGTTGAATCCCTAGTCAGAAGTCAGCCTGTTTAGGAGTTGCTCAAGAAATTACTGTAATTCTTGTGATGACCCAAGAGAAGAGAAGAGGCCAATTCACAGCCCAGAATGAACCAAACCTTCAGGTGCATTTATAAATAAACTTCCTGTATACCAGGCACTGTGCTAAATGGCACCTCATCACATTCAAGCCTCTAAACCAACTTTATGCAGGCATCACTCCTCATCTTCAGATGCAGAGACTAGCCCCCAGAGACGACAGATCTCTTAGCAGGTAGTGACAGGAGAAACTGAACTCAGGTCTGTCCAACTCCGAAGCCTATGACCTTAAACTTCTTTTAGTTGTTCTCACTAACCAGAGCTAAAAACTTTGTTGGCCAAGTGGAGGCCACTATGCATCAGACAGACTCTTGGACATGGGAAGACCACCATTCTATAAACGGTCCACTGCGACCACTTGTCACTGTCTTCCCCTATCCTACTTTATCCTTGTTGTTCTCTGAAATTACATCCATTCATTTAACAACGGCTGACTTTGCTTTCTACTATATTCTAGGCACTGAACATACAGCAGTGAACTAAATAGACAGCAATCTCTACCCTCACGTTGATGACATTACTTAACTTATTCCTATGTCTCTGTATCAAAATCTCCATACAATGTGTCTTGTTTACCACATATTTCCAGCACCTACATTAGCGTCTGGTATGTGGGCACAAAAGGCAGCAATGTTTGTCAAAGAATTTCACCCGTAACATCCTCAGCAATGGTGCAGAAAATAGGTCAAACAATTCACCAAACTGATTTTATTCCCATGCACAGTTCCTTAATAGTGCATTGTCTAAGCATTATACTACAAATGCCATTACATTAAGCTTTAAATAAAATCTTGAAGACGTTCCATATTTTTAAAATGTAGAAACAAAGCCAGTTTACTCATCTTTAAGAATTCATTTTTTCCAGGCAAAACAAAACAAAAAACAGTAAGAGATAGCCATAATACTATAAAGCAGTAAATACAGATAAGAGGAAAGGAGGATTGTAAAATAGATTTTTATTTGAAAAATAAAAATTAAATAAAACTAATCTGAATCAGGTTCCTTCTTCTTTCTTCTTGACCCTTTTGAGTAAGTCCCAGATTCTGTTCTTTCTTTGCCTTTCTCAGTTCGCTGTGTCAACCACTCCTTTTCTAGCTGCTTCAGCATGTCTGCAGTGAGGAGTCCTTGCTGCACTAATCTGGAAGCAAGGGACTTCTCTGCCGCATTGGGGCTGGGTGGCTCAGCAGCCTTACTCCCTGAAGTTTTGGGAACACGCATCCTTCTTGCTTGGCTCTTTAATGGTCCTGACAAACGAGACTGACTCTCAGCTGCCAAGTTCTCCAAGTTCAACAGCTTATGAGTCTCTGAAATTTTAATCAGTTTGGTGATGTTATGCACACCATCTTGGATAATGCCATCTAGTTGTTTTTGGAGGTCCCGAACAAGGTTGGCATCTGGAAACATATCTATAAACCGATAGCTGGGAAAAAATATATCACATTATAGCAACAGCTCTTATCACAGTCAACCTCAATGACAGAACTAACTACATCTTGACCCTGATTAATTCCAAGTGTTTTGTTTTTGCAAAATTTGTCCAATGTCTTTGCTCAATATTGTATTTCTGCCCCAATACACTTGAGCAAAAATATCATTAAGAGGATGGGTCCTCACTCCTACCTTAAGTGATTCCAATATGCTTCCCTAAACGGGACATGTCCCCTCCTTTGAGAATCACTGATCTAGAGCAGTACAGCAGGACCTCAAATAATACGACTTTGTGTAACACTGTTTCATTATAGCATTGAAGAGATGCCATAGGAACTTAACTCTTGTTTATATTGACTAGCCTGTGGTAAAACCGGTTTTGTTAAAAATCCTTTCTCTTAAAAGTTGCAGACCCTATCATCAACATTATTTGAGGACTTTAATTGCACCTCTCAAATGTTAATATATAAACGGATCACCGAGGGATCTTGCTAAAATGCAGAATTTGATTAAGTCTGTATTCTCTATTTCTAGTATTCTGTATTCTGTATTCTGTATTCTCTATTGGTTGCACCAATGCTTTGGTCCAGTGACCACCCTTTAAGTAACCAA
The DNA here is from genome assembly GCA_004026585.1 of Noctilio leporinus. NCBI lineage: Eukaryota > Metazoa > Chordata > Mammalia > Chiroptera > Noctilionidae > Noctilio > Noctilio leporinus. The sequence continues at coordinate 288,890 of PVIW01000931.1, read as the reverse complement.
GGTCTAGTGGGCCTTCTCACCTACCTACCTTAATTAGAATCCATTAAGAACTCCTTAAGTTATTTTTTGGAATGGGGATTAAACCAGGCTCAACTGCCTTTATAGACAATAAACATAGAGCACCGTACAAATATATGTCTAATTTGAAAGAGTAAAAGACCCTTCATAAAATCTTTCTTTTGCCCTATTGCTTAGAAAAATGAGAGCACATAAAGGAAAAAATGGAATGGATACCTTAACCACAAGTAAAGATCCAAGACATCATGGACAGCTTCAAGATCCATGAGGTCTTTAATATTCTTAGGTGGGAGTAACGGCCATTTAATATATCGGCGTAACCATGCAAAGGTCAAGGGCTCATTCCTGCTATACTGCCTGGCAAACTGAGAGAAACGGAAAAAAGATGAGTAAAAGAATCGGAATTCACTCAAGCCTGTAATTAGAAAATAAAAAAGAAACCCTAACAAGTTAACTATGACTGTGCTTCAATAGGCAGGCTGGTTTCTTTCCTTCTTTATACTTTTCCGCATATTAAAAAACGTTTAATGTTTTATAAATGCAAAATGTTTTGAAGGTGGCGGCCTTACAGGCTGTCAACGGGATTGAGCTCTTTTCAAGTTCAGTAATAATTCAGAGCAAGGAAAAAATCTCCAGATTTCACACTCTAATTGTTAAACAGAACACATAAGCAACTGTTAAACTGCATTTTATTCCTTAATAAAATGCTTCTGCTTCACAGGAATAATTTGAAGAGTGGTGTAAATGGAGTCTTGGTCAAGCTCCACCAAGATCAATTAGCAGCATGTAAGACTTTGTTCCACTAACTTCAGACTTCCGCTAGCCAGCTCTCTCACAAATGCCAGTACGTGCACGCACGCACGCTCTTGCTGTGTGTGTATTTACTTATTTTGAGAGCACGTTTATTAAAGCTGGAAACAATTAACAAGGAAGGGTTTAGGATAGAAAGAACAACAAAGGGGCCTTGGAAACAGGTTCAGGGGCTTGGCCAGGGCGAAGCTGCTGCTGCCCATTGCTCCCCTGGTTGCAAACCCCGTGGGGATCCTTAGAATTTAAGAGATACACGTCTGCGAAGGGAGGAAAGGGGGCAGGGAATGGCATGAGCATACTTCTGGGAGGCGGAGCACATGTCATACCTGGACGTGGAAGACCTCTAAGACCAGGGAAAAAGAAAATGGCAAGTTGCTGACTAAGTCATTATAACGTTTATGGAAAAACACACCCACACAACAAAACTAAAATTTCTACATATATATCTAGGTAGGCAACACCAACTGAAAAAGTCTGCAAAGATACACAGTTCTATCATAGAACTAAATAGAGGTAGCCCAATTTACCCTATCTGTCGTATTTTAATTTTGTGCAGAGGAAGTATTTGTATATTTACGTAATTTTAAAGTAATTAAAAAATAAATTTAGAAATGGTTGATTAAAAACAAAGCTAACATACAAAACATTAAGGTCTACATAAGAGGTGAAACGACACCAGAAAGATTAGAGAGGAGGCCTCTGGGTGTGGGGTGGTAGTGAGGGCACTCCAAGCACTGCGCCAGGGACAGCAAGGGTCCAGAGAGGTGCCAGGACACAGCTTCCCTGCCTTTCCCTGGGCCTCTTATTTTGGTGACTCTAATGCTCCTCAGAAGTCAGCTATTTGTAACCCTATTCAAATGAGTCAGCAGAAAAGAGACAGCACCCTGTTCTGGTGGCTCAACTGGCTGGAGCACTGTCCTGTGCACTAAAAGGCTGTGGGTTTGATCCCTATCAGGGTGAGTATGGGAGATAACTCATCAATGTTCTTCTCTCACACTGATATTTCACTCTTTCCCTCTAAGATCAATAACCATATCCTTGGATGAGGGGGGAAAAAAAAAGAAACAAACAAAAACCCCCACCCAAAACCAACTATCTATATGTTCAAAAGAAAGAAAAAGAGACTGGAACCCTGGCACCAAACTCATACAAGACAGCAATCCCTGGCTCAGTTCCTTATGGTTATGAAAACGGAATACTATTGCCACTACTAAACCCTAGTCCCCTTCCCCTCCAAAAATATGACCCAATGCCATCAAGGAAAAAGTGTATTATCAGGCAAGAACCCCTTCCCTTGAAAAAATGTATTTAATTACTTTGTTTTAGCTTCTTCATAAAGCCAAATACAAAGCAAGGGTTCTCCTTCCCCCTCCCCCTCAAAATTACTTGTAATTAAACAATCTCTTTCTATTTAAGTTCTTACATAGTATCTCATATTAAAGGGCACTCTCCAATTGTTTTAAGTAACAAAGTTTGAGAAAACTACCTCAACTTGAAACAATTCAAAATACCCTAAAGATAAAGGCTTACCTGCAATAATGAAGAGCAGACAAAAGGCTGCTTCTTGTTGATAGGGGCTGTGCAGAAAACATACCTCACTCGTAGGCTTAATGGAATATGCTGGATCAACTCTGCAGAAAATTTAAAATCATCCATATTGCAGACAAAATACTGTCCATCAACTTGTGAAAAGTCTACAAAAATATCCTGGGGAGTGGGGGAGATATATTAAATTACTGGACTGACTAATTGGACATGAATAAAGTATTCAGATCTACAAAAGGCAATCTCTTTAACCCATAAAAGACTTCTAGAAAGGCCTGCTTTATTCATTGCCTCCTCAAACTAAAATACTTCGAGAAAAACCCCAGATAATTTTGAGTTTTCAACATAAAGTTCACAAATAGCAACTTCACAAAACCAGACTATCCATTCATGATCATGAGGTTAACTAGTAATTACTGGACATGTTACATTTTACTTATATTTTTATTTTTTAATTTCTTAAATTCTTATTTGAGAATTTTTATGAGATTCAGCCAAAACTGATGACAGTTATAAAGATCAAGACCTCAAATGCTCCAATTTTTTATTTTTCAATAATAGTTGATGTACAATATTCTGTTAATTTTGGGTGTGATTAGACATTTACATAACTTACAAAGTGATCACCCCAATAAATCTAGTACCCATCTGACACTGTAGTTATTATGTTACTGACTATATATCTATATTGTACTTCACAATCCTGTGACTATAACTACCAATTTATACTTCTTAATCCTTTCATCTTTCTCACTCATCTTCCAAACCCCCTCCTATCTGGCAACCATCAAAGTGTCCCCTGTATCTACAAGTCTTTCTGTTCCGCTTTTCGTTTATTTTTTTTAGATTCCACATATAAGTGAAATCATATGGCATTTGTCTTTGTCTGACTTATTTTACTCAGCTCAACATCCTCTAGGCCCACCCATGTTATTGCAAATGGCAAGATTTCCTTCTTTTTTATGGCTTAGTTATATTTCATTGTATATACACACCACTTCTTTATCCAATCACTTATCAGTGGATACTTAGAATCAAAGGACAGATAAAGATAGTCCCAGACAAGAAAAAAATGAAAGGAGTTCATCACCACCAAACCAGGATTTTAAGAAATATTGAAGGGTCAAGAAGAAGAAGAAGAGGAGGAAAGATAAAAATATAAATAATAAAATGGCAATAACTATATATCCATCAACAATTACTTTAAATGCAAATGGATTAAATGCTCCAATCAAAAGATATACAGTAGCTAGATGGAAAAGAAAACCAGATTCTTACATATGCTGTCTACAAGAGACTCACTTCAGATAAGACACACACAAAGGGATGGAAAAAGATATTTCATGAAAATGGAAAAAACAAAAAGCTGGGGTAACAATACTTATACCAAACAAAATAGACTTTACAACAAAGGCTATAACAAGAAACAAAAAAGGCCCGCCATGGCTGGTAGCATAGTGGATAAGGCACTGGCCTGTGAACCCAAAGGTCGCTGGTTTGATTCCCCAGCCAGAGCACATAACCAAGTTGCAAGCCAGGTCTCCAGCCAGGTCCATAGCTGGAGGCAGGTAAAAGGCCACCATACACTGTTTTTCTCCCTACCTGTCTCCCTTCCTCTCTCTCTGGAAATAATAAATATAATCTTCTAAAAAAAAAAAGAAGGACTCAGCAATTCCACTTGAGGGTATTTATCTGAAGAAACCCAAAACACTAAATCAAAAAGACAAGTGCATCCATATATTCATTACAGCATTGTTTACAATAGCCAACATATCAACATTTTTAGAAAAGATGTTTTCTACTTACAATGAGATTAGAAAGTGTTGTATCAGGAAGATGGTAGGCAAACATTTCAATCTGTTCAGCAGTTGGATGAAGACCAGCTGCCTTTAATAAAAGAAAAAAACAACCATAAGCTTTTTTTTTTTTAAAAGGATAAGTTTCCTAAGTTAATTCAAGATAAAGCCTCTATAAGAATTTGAGTAAAATAGAGAAAAGCATCACTGTTTTCCCAATTTATTACCAATTAGGAAAGCTAATGAGATGATTTAGTAAAACTAACTTAAGTCAATCTTTTACTTACATTTAAGTTATATTTCTAAAATCTATGATGATCTGATTAAGAGTACCAAAATGCTTCCCAAGGTTTCAGTTCTCTCCACTGAACAGAGGCGAACAAGGAAAACCCCACTGCTTTGACCAGGACAATAAAATGGACACAATATTAAGCACATGAAAAAAATGTCTCAACTGGAGGTCAGTTCTCTCTTTAACAGTTAAGAAATGCCTACAGGTAAGTATAAGAAAAAATGGAGAAAGAAAGGGAATAAGCAAGAGGAAAGGAGAGAGGTATGAGTCACAGTTGGGGAAAGAATACGAGCACAAGAAATGAGGTACATGCAGGAGGGAAATGGTGCGTCATTATCAACCGCACTCAACAAAAGCTACAGAAATTATTTCAACCTCAGCTTTCCTCCAGGAGTTTTCCCTTGCATTATCTCATTTATACTCCCTTTTACTTAGGGTCACTGAAAAATGAGAAGAGCCACATTTAGTAAATTTTCCAGGCAATTTAAAATTTTTAGTTTGTTTGAAGTACGTGCACTTCCGCCTCCTTAACTACACTAACCAAAATTTAACCTTGCCCTTATTGGCTCCAAGTTGTATTACTTAGTGCTGTTTTTGTCCCACACTCAAGATTTCTTCTACATCCAAGCTTCTGGCAATCTTTCAGTCTGCTTACACTGCTTTGTGTCCACTTGAAGCAACTATGCTCTTATCCCCACCTGCTACAAAAGTTCACTAAACTTGTTCAGTCTGGATCTTTTAGTTGCACACCATTCTTGACCAGGGGATCTCTATTCCTCTCCAAAGCAAAAAAGTAGGGCTTTCTTAACATAATTTTCATGGCATAAAATTTTTTATTTTGTGTACTTGTTTACAGGTGCCTGAAGCAAGAGTTTGGAAGAAGGGTGAAGAAAGGAATGACTAGCCCTGGCTGCTGTGGCTCAGTGAATTAAGTGCTATTCTGTGGACCAGAGTTGCCAGTTCGGTTGCTGGTCAGGGCCCACGCCAAGGTTGCAGGCCGATCTGTTTTACTCCCTTCCTACCTTTCTCTCTACAAATAACTAAATAAATAAAGTCTTAAAACAAACAAACAAACAAAAGGAACAACTATCCTCCAAAGAGAAGTAATTAACATGTCACATTTTACCCTTATAGGATCCACAGGCCTATTCAAAATTTCCTTTAATAAACTGAGGTCTTCTCGATTCATTGTTGTAACCTCTCCTTCTTTATATTTTGAACTGAATCTACCAGCTCTGCCAGCAATCTGCAAGGCTTGAGAAGTAGTGATTGGTTCTATTTCTCTTTCTCCCTTTTCGTTGATGCTGGGCTTTATAAGGGAATAAAAAATAATTCTTCTTATGCTCCTGAAAGAGAAATAAAAGTGATATTACAGATAAAAACCTCCATCATTTGGGTCACTGCAGAAATGCTCATTCAATTTTAGTTTAGGCCTACTTACAATCTTGCCCACTGTTTTCAAAATATGAAAAAGGTTGGCTAGTAATTCTCTGTTTTCCTGTTAAATAGTATTTTTCAATACCCATGCAAATTTACTAAAATTCCTCAACTTGTACTTTTACAATAGGTGAACTATAAATAGCACATAAATTACACCTTAATAATAAGGCTATAGAAAATAGCTTTTCAACCACATAATGTATTCTAAGGCTGCTTTTAAACTGACAGCTATTGCCCAGGCGGTTGTGGCTCCGCTGGTGGGAGCACCGTCCCGTAAACTGAAAGGATGCAGGTTCACATGCCTAGTTTTCGAGCTGGGTCCCCAGCGGGACACATATGAGAGGCAACAACCAATCTCGCTCTCTCAAACGCGATGATTCTCTCCCTCCTTCCCCTCCACTCTAAAATCAATAGAAATGCCCTCGTGTGAGAATTTTTTTTAAAAGTTGGCTGCTATTAACAGCTTTGGATAGATTTTCTGATTTATTCTCAGAGAGGAATAGTTAGACTTAATACTGTTACCCCTACCTGCCTAGTAGGCACGCACACAACTTGTGACCGAAAAACTAAAAATTAAGTAAGGTAATACAACAGGATAGTGATAAGAAGCAGCATTCCAAGTCCTAGTGCTATATGGTATTTTCTTTTTACTCCCTTAATGGGTATAAGCAAGATACATCATAGATCTATGTGATAATACCCATTCTCCTAAATCAAAGTGTTCAGTCACTCTAATGCCAACTAGAAATTTTTAAATTGCCATCTAACCCACTGAATGTCCATAATTATTAAAAACAAATCACTTACAAATTAAGTCCCATGCCAATTGCATCTGTAGCAACCAGTATTTTGCACGGATCATCAGGATCATTAAACTTTTTTGCTTGTGCAAGTTTGGTCCCTAAAATAAGAAGTCTACGTTAAGCCAGTGTGTTCAATCTTTAACCGTTATCATACAAGTATACATTGAAAATCCTAATCTTCTACTTTCCACTTTTATGGATAAAACTCTAACTGTTTTAAACTTATTTCTTAATATCCTCAAAGAGTCACTTATCCTTTGTTTCCATTCCTTTAAATATCCCCACATATAGCAACATAATCCCACACCACACTAGCCTTATCATTTCTGGGGGCATGAATAACAGATTTCAGGACTACAATTAAAGATTACTAAGTTCCTATTTTAATGACATTTCTGTAAGAAAACCATCAGCTCAACATTTAAAATATAGCCTAATAATAGCAGCAAATAAGTGCTAGAAATAATTTAAAAAGAACTAGCGAAACATTTATATGATCTACAACAAATTAATATATCAAGCATCTTAATTATCCTTTACTGTGTTTTCTATACGTATCTCAACATAAATGGCAAAAATAAGATTTCACATTCTGCCGTGATGAAAGCCAGTAATTACCAGGTGGGAGACTGCCATATATAACAGCTGATTCCAATCCCCGAATTTCAATCTGTCGACTCACAGAATAAATATCATTCTTGCTAAAACAGACAATGCAGTCCCCGGGCCGAAGGTTGTCTAAAGACTCCAGTGCATGATCCAGCACATGGATGGGTGTAAGTCTCTTATAGCTTCGAACCTTTAAAAAAGACATGATAGTCAAGTAACACACCTAACTCAACTTCAACTTGAAAGCACTCAAGTGTAGTTAAAAGCTGACAAGTTCCAATGGTTTTCAAAGGGAAATACAGAAAAACATTTATTTTACTATTATAATAAATTTACCATCAGTTCTCAATGCTCTCTCTAAATTAAACAATCTTCCATCAACTTTCAAAGCACCTTCACACACACTTGATTTTCATGGCAACTTAGTAAGATACGAAGGGTTATTAACTGTTATTGCTATTTTATAGAAGAGTAAAATAGAGCCCAATAAAAAATCAGGTATGAAGAAAGTTTTTCCAGTTCTAGCCTTATATGGTTTTCCTAAGAACACAAAGCTAATAAAAAGCCAAAACGAAAACCCAGAATTTCTTCTACTAAATCCCAATATCTTTTCCTGAAAGCTGAGCAAAACTAATGGACCAATTTTAAAATATTTCTTCATTTTACTACAGAACTCAGGTAAAGAAAATGAAAAGTGGGATTAAAAGAAAACCAGTTCCTTCCTACTCTAGGAATTTGGGAAAGGGATTAAAAACTCTCTCTAGCAAGTAGATACATCTCAAAGGCCCCAAGTATCTTGCATCTGAGACTTTTGCTGAGCCTCAAGCTTGCAACATTCCTGATGAATTTAATTCTAAAGAGATCTGCTGAAACTCCAGAAGGTTTTGTGAACAGAATAAATACGAAGGACCTCCTGTACTCCTGGCAGACTGAGGGAGTGATGGCCACCCTGTCAGGACTTCAAATCATGAAGTTCAACCAAATATGCACTATCTAGTCAACTGTGAGGAAATGAAACTCTTGTTTTAGTTAAGTTCCGATTTTGCCACTACCTGAGCCCACGGAGCACTGTCTGGGTACTGTGGGCTATCTGAATGCCACCCTGAGAACAAAGCATACAATCTAGTACCTCCACTTCCTCCCCCGTCGTGAACAAAAGCTCGGTAACAAGGTCAATTGCAGCAGCTTCTCCACATAAATGGACCTCTTCAGCACAGAGCCCTGTTGAATGCAAAAATCACAATTTTAAAAATCTTAAAGATATAGAAGTATATATACAACACTTTACATAGCAAAAATATTTGTAATCTATTGCCTTATAATTGTACCAAATGTTTTCATAAATACTATCTGATTCAAACCTCAAAAAAATAACTCCATTTTTATAGATCTCAGAGCGTTTAAGTCGATTTAGCCAAGGTTTCGAGTTTACTCAAGGGTGATGCCACCAGCCAGGACTAAAACATGGCATTTTATGATTAGTCCCAAACATCAGTCCCATACTCGTGCTTTTCAAATTAACCTCCATGGAATCACCACAGTGCCTCAGAGGCTACGGGCTGTAGGGTAGCAGGAACTCCAAGCTTCTTACCCCTTAGCAGATCCATTTTCAACTATTTTACATTAAGGCTTTAATGAATAATCTTTGAAGAAAGAGTTTAGCTGTTTGTTTTTAAACTTGAAAACACCTGCCCTACAACATGCTGATAAAAAATTCACTCCAATGTTAAGCGATAGAAACATTTATTCACGCTCATGGACTTCAAGAATTCCACTCCCAGGAGGCTATCCTAAAAAAATAATAAATATAAAGCTATGACCAGAAAGATTTTTACCACAGCGTTATTAATAATAGGGGGAAATGTTCGACTCTGTGGAAAAATTTACAGTATAGCTCTTAAATGGGAAATATACTGTGGTAAAAAAAAAAAAAAAAAAAAAAAAAAAAAAAAAAGTCTGATACAAAAGAACTGAAGAAACCAAGATATAAAATTATATCATCACAAAACTGGCATGAAACACCAAAATCTTAATAGTGATTGTAAAGATATAGAACAATTTGGACATTTTAACTTTAATTAAATGATATGCTAGATTTATAATAGGCAAAATAAGCTTCCCATCATTTATATAATACCTGGAAAAGAAAACTAACACTTAGCTGACTTGTTCAACTTGTATCAGAAAGAAAGAGTCTACCTGGCTCTACTGGGCAATGTCAAGCAGATAAATGCATCTCAGTGCAGAGGTCACAGGCACAGGTTCTACAGTTAAGATCACCAACCTAGAAGTGCTCTGGTCCAGGCCCATCCTCTGGCTGGGTCTTTAATCATTTGAATTTCATCAATCACAGCCACTTCATCTTAAAAGAAAAAGTTATCATGAGCACTAGGATCTACTTAAATAACATTATAAACATATTACAACACCAAAATTCAAGCTTTCATCCTCATCATAATCACTAAGTGCTTTTTTTTTTTTGGCAGTCTTATTCTAAGTATTTTACAATTATAGTCATTCAATAACCCCAACAAATATGAGAGGAGTCACTGCATCACCATCTTTATTTTACAGAAGAATAAACTGAGGCCCAGAGAAGTTAAGTCACTGGCCCCAAAAGACAGTAGGTGAAATTAAGTGTAAGATCAAAGGAAATGAAATTCAAAACCTGGCCATCTAGCTCCATAGTTCATACTTTTCACCATGCTACTGCAATGCCTTCCTAATTAAGGAGGTTCATTTGTTCTATTTTCTGCAATCTCAGAGACAGCCTGGAGAATCTGCCAATAAGGATTAAGACACCTGCACAGCAGTAAAGGAGTATCTATGCCTCAAGAAACCAGGAGTGGACGGACAGCCTTTCAGTAAACGAAGCATCGCTACCACAGGAACAGGGAGCAGGGAGTGGGAAGCTGTGGTTCCCTAAGCTCCAGCTGTGCTCATTGTTAGGGTTTGAAGCTCATCACTACGGCAAAAACTAGTGCCTCACCTCATCTTCTCATGGCAAAACGCTTCCAACCATATTTTCTTTAAGTCACATATATTTTAATTTTCTACCCAAAATACCAAGGAGTAAAGAACCCATCAAACTTTTTAAAATTTAATATGCCCACAATGACATTAAAGAAATGAAGCTAATTTTACACTGCAAAACCATTAGATTAAAAATTATTTATTGCATCTGGGTATATACAAATAAGTTTAGAAAAGAAGAAGAGGGAATTTTGATTTATAAACTTCTGTGCTGTTTTAAATTTTTACCATGTACTACTTCCATAATGAATTTTTTAAAAATCCGTTTACTCAGAAAGATTAAAATGAAAAAAGCAAACTACTAAATAGTACATGTGTCCTAATACATAATAGTACATAATATATAATCTCTGTTTTATAATATACACGCCCACAATGGATACACAATAAAACATGACCAGAAAATAATCTGAAAAATATACACCACAGGGTTACACTTCTTGATTCTAAATGGGTGGGACTGGAAGAGGTGTACCTTTTCTTTATCTTTGCATTTATTTTTATGTTTTTATGAAGATATAATTGCATGCGTAATAAGAAAAACTTTCACTTAAAATATTTTCAAAATGACTTCAATGGTTTACTGCAGTGCTATTTATATAACAGTGAAAGACTTTAAAAACTTAAATATCCTTCAATAGCGAAATGTCTAATTTTAGACATAAAATGGACTATTATATAATACAGGGGAGAAACTGAATTGGCTGGCATCAGGGTGAGAGCTGGGGGTGGGGCCTGGGCAGCTTTCCTCCAAACAGAAGTGCTGACAGAGCCTGTGTCACACACAGAGCTAGCAGTGAGCACCACACCTGAGTCTCCATCAACCTGGCTAACCCTGTTCGCCCCAAGCTGGTGCTTCCTCAAGACCCTGCCCTACCCAACTTGCAGGCCCATCCAAGCCCTTTCCAGTCGCTTTTCCATACAAATGGCCTCTCTCTCTCTCCTCATGCTTCAGACTTTACTAAAATCTCTCCAACAAGCAGCATCAGGCCTCTGCGTACTGTCCCTCTCACTAAGTGGCCCCAGCCGGGCACTGGTAGCAGCTCATCTGGGCATGTGGCTTGGCCTCTCCTGGGCACTTCCAAGCCCAGCATAAGTAGCAGCTATTTGCTGGGTGGCCCCAGGCAAGGCACAGGCAGTGGCCGACCTTGGACCTCCAGGGAGGCCCCAGAGCCAGTGCTCCTAATAGACAGTTTCAGCCAACACGAGACTACAGCCCTACCACGTCCATCGGTGACGCACTCAGAGGGCAAACTCAGCGAGCACCAAAGCCCCCTGAAGCCAAGTTGTGCACCACAGGATTGGTTCCTGCACAGCTGCTTCTCTGCTGTAGTTGTAGCCAGTCTTTGCAGCCAATCAGCTTGGGGGTCAATACCTACCTCCCAGTGATGCCAACAGCAATTGATGCTCAACTACAACAGCACCGTGCACAGAGACCACACACGGCGAACCTGGAGAGCCCAGCTCGTGAGTGGGGAGGCTGTGCCGCTGGGCCCTACAGGACGCCTACTACTCCAAGACCACTCTACCAAGACCGGATGACACAGCAGCTCTGCCTAATACTGAGAAACAAACACAAGGAAGCAGCCTAAATATGAAGACAAAGGAAACAGGTCCCAAATGAAAGAATAGGAGAAATTTCCAGAAAAAGAACTAAGTGAGATGGAGGCCAAGCAAACTACCAGATACAGAGTTCAAACTGGTTTTAAGGATTCTCAAGGAACTTAGTGAGAACTTCCATAGCACGAAAAGGACATAGAAGCCAACTTCACGAGAACTTCCACAGTAAAAAAAAAAAAAAAAAAAAAAAAAAAAAAAAAAAAAAAAAAAAAAAAAAAAAAAAAAAAAAAAAAAAAAAAAAAAAAAAAAAAAAAAAAAAAAAAGGCATAGAAGGACACAGAAACCATAAAAACAGCCAGTCAGCAAGAAAGGCTATACTAATTGAAATGGAGAATATATTAGAGAGAATCAACAATAAAATAAAGCAGGGAATCAAATCAGCAATTTAGAATATTAGGAAGCAAAAAATGAAACATTTTTAAAAATGAAGATAAGGTCCTGGCTGGTAGTACACTGGATAAGGCACTGGCCTGTGAACCCAAAGGTCACTGGTTCAAGTCCCCAGCCAGGGCACATAACCAGGTTGCAAGCCAGGTCTCTAGTCAGGTCCGTAGCTGGAGGCAGGTGAAAGCAACCATACACTGATGTCTCTCCCTCTCTGCCTCTTTCTAAAAATAATAAATATTTTTAAAAAAAATGAACATAGTGTAAGGAGCCTCTGAAACAACTTCAAGTGCACCAACATTCCCATTATGGGGGCGCTGGAAGGAGAAAAGAAAGAGCAAAAAATTAAAAACCTATTTGAAAAAATAATAAGAGAAAAATTCCCTAACCTGGTGAAGGAAACAGACATACAAGTCCACAAAGCAGAATCCTAAACAAGATGAACTCAAAGAGGCCCACAATGACATAATTAAAATGCCATAGATTAAAGACAGGGACTCTTAAAAGCAGCAAAAGAAAAGCAGTTACCTACAAGGGGTCCCCATAAGACTGTAAGCTGATTTCTCAAAAGAAACTTTCCAGGCCAGAAGGGACTGGCAAGCAAAGTGATGAAAAGCAAGGACCTACAACCAAAATTCCTCTACCTAGCAAAGCTATCATTTAGAATGAAAAGACAGGCAAACAGCTTCCCAGACAAGAAAAAGCTTGCCATCATCACCAAACCAGTAAATGTTAAAAGGTCTTCCTTAGAACAAAAAGAAGAAAGATAAAAGAATGAAATTTTACAATTAACAACAGAATGGATGGGCCTAGAGGGTATTATACTAAGTGAAAAAACTCAGCCAAAGAAATAAATACCGTATGATTTCACTTATACATAAATGAACAAACAGAAACAGACTCATAGATACAAAGAACAGACTTGTGATTGGCACAGGGAGGGGGGACTAGGGGACTGGGGGAAAAGGGTGAAGGGATGGAGAAGTACATATTGGTAGTTACAAAACAGTCATGAGTACGTAAAGTACAGCATAGGAAATAGAGCCAATAGTAGCTATGTATGGTGGAAATATCAGATGAACACTTGGTAAAGTACACAATTACCTAACCACTATACTGTACCCCTGAAACTAATATAATATTGAAGAAAGAGGGGGAAAGAACTGAACTGAGGATTGGTACAAAGTTAACTTCATGTGTGTTAACATAACTCTTAAGAGAAAAATGAAGAGAATATTCAAAAGCAAACATGACAGGGAGATCCAAGATGGAGTCGTAGATAGTCATGCTGTCTCTCCTCCCACAACCAACAACAATACATCTACCTCAAACTAGAGATATCCAGAAACTCCTGAACGTAGAACTGCACAGAAAACCAACAAACGAAAGGCAGAAGAAGAAAAGACTCATCCAGACAGGTGGGAGAGGCGGAGCTGGGACACGGAAGTGGTTAGGCAAGTGGGCTGCTGGCGGATTTGGCTGGCTGGACAGCTGCAGTTGGTGGCAAAAGGAAAAATCACAGTGAGGGCTCCTATTGAGAGCTCCCAGCACCCAACCAGATCACAAGGCTCCACTGTTCTGGGGCCAGGGGAGAAAAATAAAAAAGTTTTCTGATTGTGAAAACAATTGGGGGTTGGGGTGGATGAACTATCGGAAAGAGTTCATTTGTTAAGAGACCCCCATGGTCCTTAAATGTCCACAGACCCACCCACTGTGGGAACCACCAAACTGAAGATGAGGTAGCACACACAGGAAGCAGGAGAGGTGCCTGAGAAGGGAACGAGTGCTGAGCAAGCGGCGTAATTCCCTCTCAGACCTTTCCCCACACACAGTGCCACCTGGTAAAACCAGTCGCCTGGCACTGACGAGTACCTAAGGCTCTGCCCTTACATCAGGTGCCACAGCTCTACCTGAGACACAGAGGCAAACACAGGAGACTGTCTAGATGCAGGGACAGAGAAACATGACTCAAAAAGGGCACAAATCAAGGTCCCAGGGCTGAACTAAACATCAGAGAAGTAGCCAGCCTGACAAATGAACAGATCGGCCAGTCTGACAGACACACAATTTAAAACACTGGTAATAAAGATGCTCACAGACTTGACAGATATGCCTGAGCACAGTAAACACATAAGGGAAAAAGTGCAGGCCAAGTGAAACAAAGAAAATACACACAAAACCAATGGTGAAGGGGAAGAAAATAGGGTTCAAATCAACGATCTGGAACACAGGGAAGAAATAAACAGTCAACCAACACAGAAAGTGGAAACAAGAATTTTAAAAAATGAGGAGAGGCTTAGGAACCTCTGGAACAATTTTAAACAAGCCAACATCCAAATCATAGGAATGCCAGAAGGAGAAGAGGAAGGACAAGAAACTACAAACTTGTGTGAAAAAATAATAAAGAAAAACTTCCCAAATTTGGTGAAGGAAATGAACATACAAGTCCAGGATGCACAGAGTCTCAAACAAGCTAGATCTAAATCAAACCACACCAAAGCATATCATAATTAAAATACCAAACATTAAAGATAAAGAGAGAATCTTAAAGGCAGCAAAAGAGAAAGAGCCCTGGCTGGTGGCTCAGTGGATAGGCATGGCCTGCAAACCCAAAGTTGCTCGTTCAATTCCCCAGCCAGGGCACATAACCAGATTGCAAACCACGTCTCCAGCCAGGTCCGTAGCTGGAGGCAGGTGAAAGGCAACCATACATCGATGTTTCTCTCCCTCCCTGCCCCTCTCCCTTTCCCTCTCTCTGGAAATAATAATAAATAAAATCTTTCTAAAAATAAATAAATAAAATGACAACTGACTCACAACTATCAGCAGAACCCAAAAGATGAAAGAGGAGGAAAACAAAAACAAACCAAGCAAACAACCAGGACAGGACCAGAAACTTAAATACGGGGATCACCGGGAGGGTTATCAGCTAAGACAGGGAAGGGGGCAAAATAGGGAAATGGTGCAGGGATTAGTAAACATAGTTGGTGGGTACAAGATAGACAGGGGGAAGTTAAGAATAATAGAGGAAGGGGTGAAATCAGAGAACTTACATGTACAACCCATGGATTAATGGGGGTGGGTGCGTTGCAGGAGGGAATGGGGATTATGTGGAGGGGAGCAAAAGAAAAAGAAATTGGGACAACTGTAACAGCATAATCAATAAAATATACAAAATAAAATAAAATAAAAAGCAAACAAGAAGTGAACATGACAGAAAGCTTTGGGGCATTTATAAGTGATAGCAGATAATGAGTTACTTATTGTACAATTCTCTTCTTAGCCTCAATTTAAAAATTTTTTCACAATCAAAAGCATTTCAAATGTTGATCAGTATTTTAAAATTTAAAATACTAAGTGTTAAAAACTGGTATGTACATACAAGGAGTTGTAACACTGCACATCTCAACAGTACAAGCAACGTGGGCAGCCTGCTTCCCATTTGGATCTACAGTCACACGCTCTTCTCCTGTTACCAAGTCACAAGGCACACCCTAGGATGACAAAAACAAAAAAACAAACAAAAAATACCCCTGGAATTATTTTTACCTTGAAAACAATAGTAATAAGTAGTTCTGGATATTTAACAGAATATTCTCCATTATAATCAAGTCTAATAGCTGAAACAAATATTCTCAATCCTTTAAAAAATTTTATTAAAAAACCTATATAAACTTGGAAACAACCCAAGGCAGCTAAATTCTCAGGTAACGAAAGCATGAAAAATTGTAGCAGTTTCACTTTTCAACTTTGTGTGTTTCTATATTATTTCATTAAAATAAAATAAACATGCATATCTCTGTATTTAAAACATTACAAATAAAACTTAAGAATGTACCTAGTGTAAGAACCTAGTATTAAGGAACCATGGACATGGACAACAGGTGGGACTGACTTTGGGGGGAAAGGGTGGGTGGGGAGGGGGACAGAGGGGAGAAAAAAAGGGATGGATGTAATACAACAACAATAAAATTAAAAGAAAAAAAAAAAAAGAATGTACCTAGTGTAAAGGAACCATGGACATGGACAACAGGTGGAACTGACTTTGGGGGGAATAGGTGGGTAAGGAAGGGGGACACAGGGGAGCAAAAAGGGGATGGATGCAACACAACAACAATAAAATTCAAAAAAGAAAAAAAAAAAGATACAAGAAAAAAAAAAAAAAGAATGTAAAGTCTTCCTAATAGAACTCCTTCATGCTGTGGTATATTAGAGTGATCAACCACCTTGGTTTGTCCAGGACTGAGGGGTTCCCAAGGACAAAGAGATTCCAGTGCTAAACCTGGAAACCTCCTGGCAACTAGGGCAACTGGTCTCCCAGCTACTGAAACTAATCATCAAGTCAACATCCAGACATACTCGAACTGAATGAGTTTACAACGGACCTGTAACAGTCTTCCAAAATGTAAAGATTATGAAAGACAAAGGGAGACTAAGAAATTGTCCCAAATTAATGGAAACTATAGACATGACAACAGAAAACCTTTGAGACTCTGGACAGAATCTGGGTGTGCGGGGCAGGGGTGAGAGGGGAAGTGTTATTACTATTATTGGACAACTGGCAAAATTTGAATATGGACTATGAATAATAGTAGTCTATCAACACTAAATGTCCTGCTTTAACTATCCTGCAGTTATGTAAAAGCAAATCTTTGTTGAGAAAATAGTTTTTAAGTATTTATGGATAAAGAGGCAACCGTGTACAAAATTACATAAATTATTCAAAACAAAAAAGAGAATGCAAATTACCTACCAAAACTGGTTAATCTCATGTTATAGTCACACTAAAACAATGAACCAAATTTCAGTCCCTTTAGTAAAAAAAACGATGCTTCAGACCACAGGGCATTCGGTCCTTTCCAGGTTTGGAAAGGAGGGCTCAGTCTTTGTCATTGGTTCTGGGTGGTTAAACATCATAGCAGAGGAGCAGTTAACACTAAGCAGGCAAAGGAGGAGGTTCAGGGAGTTTCAACTAAATCAATATTATTTTATTTCTTAAAAAAACAAGTATGGCAAAAGGTTAGAATGTGACCAAAACTGGATAGCAAAATCAAGTTATCTGTTATTCTCAGGCTATCTCTGTACATGTGAACTATTCTGTAACACTGTATTTCATTCATGTTAATACACATATTTTTTTTCACATTTTAGTTATCTCTGAAATCAGGATATAATTTAACAAATAATGACATGTCAGAGTTTAGTTGGCAGTACTTTTTCTTTCCCAGCTGTACATAAAATAATGGTACATCTTACAACTGATGGCTTCTTAGGTGCAAAGAACTATGGCAATTTTTGTTAACAAAGAGCATACTACATATGCAAGCCACCCTCCCATCTTCATTCCTACCCTCTCATGCACACATAAAATAAACAAGAAAAGGAGCAAATATCTGGTAAGAAACTGACATCAGCATTACTCTTTTCGAAGATCTCATGTGCCAGTAATTTTAAAGGGCCACAGTACACTCCAGATTTTGCTGACAAGTATCTCTGGATTGCATGGTAAGTCTTTCCACTGTTTGTGGGGCCTGAATGGAATATTATCTTCCGCTGGATGGCTCTGGCTTCTGGGTACCTAAAAGATGAATATGTAAACAGCTTAATCTTAATTTTAAAATCCATGTTGGCAAAGTTCTCAATTAAAATTAATTCCAATGAAACATCCTCTTAACATTCACAAGGTAACAATTAAAAAAAACATTTTATTCATTATTTTTAGAGAGAAGGGCAGGGAGGGAGGAAGAATAGGAGAGAAACATCAATGCATGGTTGCCTTTCACCTGCCTCCAGCTGGGGACCTGGCTGGAGACTTGGCTTGCAACCTGGTTATGTGCCTTGACTGGGAATAGAACCAGTGACTTTTGGGTTCACAGGCCGGCACCTTATCCACTGAGCCACCAGCCAGGGCTGATAACATCTTTTTTAAAACTTTTAAAAACTTAATTAATTTGATTCCCAGTCAGGGCACATAACGGGGTTGCAAGCCAGGTCTCCAGCCAAGTCCCACCTGGAGGTAGGTGAAAGACAACCATACCTTGATGTTTCTCTCCCCTTCTTCCTCCCTTCCTTCCTCTCTCTCTCAAGGAAAAAAAAAAAAAAAAAACTTTTTAAAAAATAAAAATAAAAACTTAAATTAAGTGATGAGTTTCATATCCACACTAAAATAATGATTTTCCAAGAATGATATTTACTAACTAGAGGACAGAAAAATCCCAATGCAAATTTATTTCCTGGCTATTTTTGCCACTGTACAAATCCCTTTTCTTCAGTAATTACTGAAGCTTAAACTACTATTAGCTGCATAGGTATGTTGATATCACTTGCACAGCTCTAAACACATGACCCTGTAAGCAAATAGTCCCAGGCTTCTGAATTTCAACATATATAATAACTAAGTCTTCTGCTTCTGGCCATGGTGAGTGGTATTGGACTTGCCCTCCCCTAAACAAGAACAAAACTGAACAAAATCTACGGAGCAGCTGCTTGGGGACACGAACAATAGGCAGTGCAGGACTATCAGCCCTTGAAGAAGGGAACACTGGCTACAAGCCCTGCTGCACCCCAGCAAAGCACAGGGAGGTGGAGCCCAAGGAAATTACGTTAGTCCCACTGAGCTGAGCAGCAGAGATCAAGTTCAGAGTTGCTGAACCAACTGAAATTTAAAACACAGTGTGGAAGAAAAAAAAGAAAAAAAAGGGTGCAGTGGAGGGGGAGCCTTGAAGTCTGTGCAGGAGTTCCCTGTGGTCCTTGGCCAAGGGCTGAGCTGAACATGTGCAGAGCCTAGCAGAGAACAGCTTGCTAAGCGTCTGAGCAGAACATCTCAATCAGGTGGCAAAGCGCTAGCAGGTACTGGAGCTTCGCCCCGGTGGTTGAGAGAGAGCTCATGAGCATCCAGGCATTCTGCTGAGACTCTGAACGGTGCAGCTCAATGGTATGGACAACACCTGAAAGAGCTGTTGAAGCTAGGCAGCAACAAAACCTAAAACCGAGCTGGATCAGGATAAAGGGGAGACAACTGTTAACTGCCTGCCAGAATTAGCTGCCTCTTTTTCTAGGGAAAACAACACAATCTAGGCTCCTTACAATTTATCACCCAGCATATGATAAAAAAATAATCACTATTCTCCCCAGATTAGAAACTGAAAATTTCAAATCCACAAATGAAGGAACTAACCAATTAGGTGGTATCCTTAAGTCACTGATTTTCCGTAGATCATCCTTACATTCCAACACAGGAAATATCTGTTTTGCATGTCTCAAGAAAAATGGAAATAAATCATCCACGTGAGCTGGAAAATAAAACACTGTATTAACAGGTGCAATCTACATGTTATCCGTAACTACACTTAGTGAAACTGGTTTCCTTAATGAGCTAAGTTTGGGGGACACTGTCAGGATAGAAAGAAAAAGCCTGGAGCAAGGAACTGTACCCTTTTCTGAGGTCCTGCTTTAGTTACATGTTCCTCTAATTTCACCTGTATCTTCTAGGAAAACAGAAAAATGGCTGCCAACTACCATGTTCTACTCCTCTAAAGCAAACAGGTAAAGATCAGCATCAGCAAAAGTTAAATTAAAAAATGGAGAACCTAGAAATACTGTATACATTAAAGAGAAGGCCTGTGGTTACTGAAGAGAAGTGCAAACATTTTTTAAACTACAAGAGGCCACTGAGAGACAACACAAGAAAGTGAACTGATTTCTCAGCAAGAAGTCTCCACATCTTAGTGGCTCTGAGGAGGGTGGGCCTTGTCCATTCTGCTTTGTATACAGGTTCTACTTCTGTGCCTGGCACAGTGTAATGGTCTAATAATCAAATACATTTATAATATGTAACCAAAGCCAAACTGCCTATGGGAACAAAATAATGATACTTACTTTTTTTTTTTTTTTCAGGAAAGATACTTTGGGCAGTTTATTTATATGTCTTACAAAATACCATTATATAAAAATTGTAAAAAATTGATGCATTTAAGTTAATAGAATCAGAATTAAATATAAATAAGTTTTGCACGTTAACTTGTATTGATAATTTACAAATTGCCACTTTTTTAAAAAAGAAAAATTGAAATAACTTCATCTTAGCTCTCAAGACTTTTGTGGAAAAAATTAACATTTTAATAGTAAACCATGATTATAAAGCTGGGATCAGCAAACTTTTTCTTAGTGAGCCAGGTAGTAAATATTTTAGGTTTTGCTGGTCCTTAGGTCTCTGTTACACCTACTCAATTCTGCCACAAAGAAGTTGCTAACAGTATGTGAAGGATGGGTGTGGCTGTGTTCCAATAAAATGAGAGGTGGAAGTAGTGTCCACGGAGAGGTTTGTACATGCATATTAATAAGGGTACTTACTTTTTTTCTTTCATGGCAAGAACCCTGTCCTGATATGGGGAAGAAGCCAGTGGCAGAAACAGATGGAATCTGCTATGTATTAATTCTACCTTGTGTGAGAGTTCATTTCACTGTGGCTATTAACCCATGGTGAAGAGCAAATGGTTGATAGAGCAAATCCAGCTCCAGGCTAAGACATATAGGGTGGTTTAATAACTAGCTCAGAGACCAATATAAAAACAAAAGGACCTAGACAGCCTCCTATGCAAGCAATGTTAATAGGACCTAAACAAACAAGCCCTGACTAAAGAAATAAACATGCAATTAATGGACGGAATAGAAAGTTCAAATGGGATGGATGTAATACAACAATAAAATTAAATTAGAGAGAAAAAAAGAAAGTTCAACAGGAGGGAATGTTCAACAGGATGTATAAAAACATCTCTATAAACACTTGCCTGCACTGAAGCAAATATCATTCAAAATAATGTGAATGTCCACATCCAGGGAATGAGACTGCATGATGTAATTTCTAAAGCTTATGAACGCTTGATGGAAGAGACGAGCTGCAGGAAATACAGAATCAAAATAGGTAGGGCTTAGTCTCAGTTCATCTCTCATTTTAAAAAGTACACGTACACGTCACACCTAAGTAATCAGAGGCTTTTTTAAAAAATTTATCAGACAGTGGCAGAAACCGAAATCCTAGCACAATATGAAGGAAAGCTGAGCACGCAGCTCCTTTGCTGTATGTCTGGCTCACCAGGTACATCTGTCAATCTCCTGCTCAGACAGAAGCGAAGGTCAGGGATGTCCTCCAGACCACAATTATGTTCTTGTGTCCAAGACACACAACGTGCCACACGATACTGACAAAGCTGTAATCAAAAAAGTAATGAAATATCTCTAATGGAATGTTATTAGCATTACCATCAAGTCCGTAATCAGCAGCCAGTTTCTGAATTTCTTTCCTCTTGTAAAACTTGTCTAAGATCTTCTTTACTTCATCTGGAAGAAAGATATCACGATTTATAATTTGTTTAACACTTCCAAATACTGAAATGCCCAAAACGCAAAAGAAACTTAAAGTCACAGGTTGCAAGCCAGGTCTCCAGCCAGGTCTGTAGCTGGAGGCAGGTGAAAGGCAACCATACATTGATGTCTCTCTCCCTCTCTGCCTCCCTCTCTTCCCCTCTCTAAAAATAATGTTTTAAAAAGTAATTAAAAAAAAGAAACTTGAAGTCCTAACACTCAAGACAGGAGTATTGCAAGAACTTAGTTTTATTTGATTTCTCTGATCTGAGACGGAGTGCCTAGAAAAACGATCAAACAAAACAGCACAATATTCCTGTCATAATGCAGAGGAATAAGCAAGATGCTACAGGATTACACATTGCCTCTAGCTGCCATCAGGCCACTTTTAGATAGCTATTTCTATGTGGTTTACTTACACCATTACAAACAGCTAACAGCGAGCAGCTAGCTAAAAGGTGTCAGAAAGACAGCCAAAACTGCAAGGACCATTATGATGTGACACATAACTGAAGGAGCCAGGGATAATTTTGAGCTTGAAGAAGTTGATTTTAGGAAGATCTGATTATACTTATTTTGTTCTGGATGGCATTATTAAAGTCAGTGGGAGGTGAGGGGAGCAGACTTCAGTGGAATTTATACAAGAGCTTCCTAACAATTACTACAGTGAAAACGGCCGCCTCACAGAAGTGCCAGCTCCCTGTCACTGGAACGCACTCAAACAAGGCTTAAATGACTGTGTTTCAAAGGTCATGGCAGAGAAATTATTGTACTGAAGCAGAGGATGAATTAGATACTTGCTGCAGTAACATGCTACTATGAATCAATTATATTTTATAAAATACTCTAATCAAGCTGAGGTTGTATTAGTATTAAAAATGTTAAAATACCATTCACTACATTAGTCTGTAGAGATAATTTTCTTGATCCAGCCACACACTCTGCATTCCTGGGAATATGGCAGGCAGGCAGACGCACATAAGCACAGCAAGAAGGATGGGTCAGATAGGAAAGATCACCAGGGTGGAAAACCCCAGGTGCCTGGCAATGGGCAAAACTGGGAAAACAGCCCTGGCCGGGTGGCTCAACCAAGTAAACATTCTCCCATCACCAACAGGTATGGGTCGAATCCCAGTGGAGGACTAATCCACAGGGATCCAACTAATCGATGTTTCTCTCTCACATCAATGTTTCTCTCTCCTCTATCCCTTTCTCTATATATAATCGATAAATATATCCAAGGATGAGGATTAAAGAAAAGAAAACTACAAGGACCTCGACCCCAGAGTGACCTTTCCTTCCCTAGCCTATTGCTGGTCATGTGAATTAGACCCCTGCCCTGGCATGTCACTAGTCTTACGGTAGACCCCCTTGGAGGAGAAACCAGGGACTGAAGAGTAGCCTCCTAGGACTCCCATGCAGGCTCTTGCAGGACCAAGTCATTCAACATTAACCCCTAGGGATAACAGCTAGGCCTCAATTGTATTTCAGCTCCAGACCCATAAAAGCAGCAAAATCAGACAAGCCATACTATGGCTGACATGAGGACCAGCTACATTGACAAATGACTTCCTGCCCTGGCACTGACAGATCAGTGGGGACCATGAACCGAAAAGGACACACCTGAAAAGCTGATAAATGTGCTATTGAGATCCTCCCTGGGAACACCCCTAAAATCCCCACTCTTAAAAGCCCTTAGGGCAGCAGACCCAGGGCAGCTGTCTCGGGAAGCATGTCCACTCCCTTTACCCAAGCACATTTTCCTTGCCTTTCTCTTTCTTCTAAGGTCCAAGGGCCCTTTTTGGCCTTTAACTTGTTTCCTAAGTCCATTTCTTCTACAACTCACTTCTACCTTTGTGACTTTCTAAACCAACTTTCTCTCTTGGTTTGAGTCTTGACTCTGAATTCTTTCTTAGCCAGAACTCAGGTAAAGAGATTGCCAAACCAAGTTCTAGTCTGACTCCACCAGTCTAACACCTGTGCCCTTTTGCTGCTAACAGAAAGGTCAAAATTGAAGATACAATCTTTGCCCATGATACACAGAAAAGCCAGTGTCTCTAGTTCCACCCCCCAACTGCATTTTCACACAGCCACAACATATCCAACACTCACTGAATCCGTTAAGCCTGTTACTTTGTACTCAGTGGGGGTGAGGCAAGACAGAAAGAAGTTAGGGAAAGACCCAGACAAGTGAAGCGAGGAAGTAGGAGCCAACATCCTCTCACCAGAGTCCCCACCTCTGGGCATGATCAAAGGGAAACTATTCATGACAGGAACCTTGTGGTTGTGGCAAGACTCCTGATGACAAAGCAAGCAGAATGTGGCACACAAAGCTTGGAGACAACCCCTCTACCTTTGGAAACATGTAATCAAATCTCAAGAACCAACAGACCACAGAGTTGAGAGCCAGAAGGAGGAAGCCGGCCATAAGAAAGAGGGCCATGCTATTTGAGAGGATAAAGGGCCCAGCCATCCACCAGGAGAGGGTGATGATGGGAGGAGCATGTCAGAGGAGCTTGATGGACCAGCAGGTTGTAGCAACCAGGCGAGAAGCAGCTATGCAGTTTGTAGTCAGGATTCGGCCATGTGGCCTAGACTAGTAAGAAAGCAAGCATGTTTTGACCGTGCCCACTCCAGCTGACTCAGAAGCCACCAAGGACTCCACCTTGCAGACCTGGACTCTATCTGGACTCTTGGAACTCAGGACATGTGGAAAGGACACACTCTCTTAGACTTGTGCCTTTCCCAGACTTCACCATGATCCAACGTCACATGGCACATGCTTCCCTGGACTACTATATGGAAGATGAAGATAACATATCCCAGATCCTGAAGAAGAGACCTGGCAGATAAAGAATGGGAAACTACTGAACTTGGTTTTGGCTTATAGCCTTTTGGGGTACAAGGGAAGTGCTGGGTCTCGTGGGAGGACAGGGCACCAAGCTAAAGTGCTGCTCCCAGCCCCTCCAAGGTTGGAATATTGTAAATAAAGACCTATTTTTCTCAACACTAATTGTTGAGTTTTACACCAAGGTGCCACATGAACAAGCCCTGCTCTGCTCAGTAACAAGGATTCTCTGTATCACTTAACTGATTTCATTTAAAAGGATTTTCTAAACTCTATCAGTTTTTAAAAGATAACTGCAAAAACATTAACACAATGGAAATAGCATTGGAAAAATGTTACTCTACTACAGATGTATATGGAAACAGTTTGGTTTTTTCATAAAAATTAAGCTTTAACTGTTTCATTGTTCTTAACAGAATGACCTGATTCTTTTTTTTTTTAACTTCTCATTACAATTAGCAGTGATTAAGGGAGACATTCCCTGCATTTCAGCCACAGTAGAGACGACAGATTCTACAACTTTGAACCAGATGACAAGAGTTTTTTCCAGCCACCTGCAACGAGAGCCTGGGATTTAGTAGCATGGCCGTGCTGGGTTCAAACTACACTTTTGCTAAAATGGAAAGACCCACCAAGACTCTGAAACATGTTGAATTTTAATGATAACATACTCTTTAGAAGAGAAAGCAATGTTCAAGACAACCACCAGAATAAGCTCTCTTTAAAAATGTCAATGTATACTCTGGTTACTCTTCAGACCGTATAAATCTTTGGCCTTTTAAAAATGTCAATGCACTTCCAAGAGTTTTTACACAAAGCTAATGATGTACTTTTATTCTACTTGCATCCTGATGAAGAAAGAAGTAGCTATTTACTATAGGTCTAGGACTACTGAGACATTATGATTTACACATTTTGTTAAAATGTCTTAATTCACTTGTTTCAGTGTATTTGTTAATAATTAACTAGAAGCCCATCTCAACAAATGGTCACTTGAGGATTGGAGAAGCAGATAAAGTATGCAATTCAACCTCCTGATACAGAATTTAAAAGGCTAAAGCCACAGTGGAGACACAGGTGGAAGGAAGTTATCAGGATAGGTCAGAAAATCTCTAGGATCCAAAAGGGAGAGGCAGAATCAATCCTGAAGAGACTGTATTCAAAGGCAACTTAGTAGTGGCATTATTTCCACCCCCTTAATATTACAATTAGTTTTACTACCCTAGTTATAGTACTAAAGGGGTAGGACATACACGACTTTAACAAAGACAATAGAGACATTGAAATTGTGGCCATTCTGCCTGTGCAGTAGTCTTCTCCCTGTCCCACTGCTTTATAATAAGCTCGTCCAGTTAAAAAAAAAAGTGAAATTGTTAAAAATTTTTGCTTTCCCTGGTGCAGTCATCAATTCATAAGGAGACTATAGCCAAGAAATCAAGAGAAGGCAGACACTCAGAAGGGCAGTAATGAAAGAATCTGGGAAGATCACCAAGAGCAACAATATTTCATTACAGACCAAGGCTAAGATCAGCCACACCCTGGTATTCCCAACTACTATGTATGGATGTAAAAGCTGGACAGTGAAGGCAGCTGATAGGAAAAAAATTAATTCATTTGAAATACGGTGTTGAAAGTGAGCTCTATGAATACCCTAGACCACCAGTAGGATAATCAAATTAAGCCTGAAGCACCACTGGAGACAAAAACGACAAAACTGAAGTTTTCTTACTTTGGACACATCATGAAAAGGCAGGAATCTTTGGAATAGCCAATAATGCTGGGAAAAATAAACAACTGCAGAAGAGGAGGCAGACCTAACATGAGATGGAACAGCCTTCATTAAAGAAGCCATAGGCATGGATCAATAGGAGCTGAGCAGGGCTGCTGAGGACAGGACACGGTGGACCACACTCAGTCGTCAAATCACCAGGAATCAGAGCCAACTCTACAGCACACTACACACATTAATACTGGTGTTGGTGAAACAAAAATGAAAAAAAAAAAATTAACTACAAAAGAAGACACATGTCCATCAATATTAATACACACAGAATATAGTTCTAGTAGTGGTAGGAATCCATGCTGAACCTTTCTATCATCACAAAGGTGATTATAAAAACTAGTACTAGATTTGCTAGAACTGCCACTATCGCAGCAGAGAGCT
Source organism: Noctilio leporinus (assembly GCA_004026585.1). Taxonomy (NCBI): domain Eukaryota; kingdom Metazoa; phylum Chordata; class Mammalia; order Chiroptera; family Noctilionidae; genus Noctilio; species Noctilio leporinus. Next base: position 262,165 of record PVIW01000931.1, on the reverse strand, counting down.
GTACTAGGGCAAATGCCTTTGACCTTCCTGCATCTTGCTCAGGTGAGGGGATGGCAGCAGTATGAAGCCTGAGAAGCCTCGACTATTCCCTACCCGCCAAGTGTGTCTGTATCTGATAAACTCACATCAAATGACAGTAACTTCATGAGGCTCTTTCATAACGTTCCTTTTGCAACTAGCAGCATGATGCTCATCCAGGGAGCTAAATGGACCCTAGTCAGAAAAGTGTCGCCTTAAAGCCTCTACAATCGCGGTCGCCATAATCCTGACCCCCTTCCTTACAACTTAGTATTACACCTTAATTCTGTACTTCATAAGTGCTATGTCAGAACATAAAACTCCAGTTGTTTTGACAAGGAAGCTTCCCCCAAACTTTCAGTTCACCCCCGCCCCCAATGGCAGGTGCATGGCTTCAACCCTCTTGCCACAGCTCTACAAACAAGTTCCAATCTGCATCTACCTGTCTACCAGTACTAGAATCTATGAGAAAATGATTGCGACCTGCCTTAATTAATCTGATTCCTTCCCTAGGAGTCACAACTGCTAAAAAGAAATCCACCATGAATATTACTTGTTGCTGCCACCTATAAACATGCCAGTGATCAATCAAAAATCAGAAGAACGTGCTCTGGAAGTGTTTCTGGCACCCGTGGTCAACTAGGGCTCACCAGGCTGAACTTGATGCCTGAGTGCTACCTTCACTCCTTCACTGCTCCACTTGAGACCTCCCAAAGCTTCCAGCTTTGTTAACTTACCCAGAAAGAAGAGGGCTACTCTGCCATGGCAGCAGTGAGCTGTAATTCATTGCTGGAACTTCTAAACACTTAAAATCTCATAAGAGTGCCCAAAAGACTTAAAACCCTGCTCTGGCAGAGCGAGCTAATCATGAGTAGAAATATATCTGAGGAATTTTACACCAGCCATTAAAAGCGGGATGAGATGGGGAGAAACACTCTAACAAATAACCTAAAATATAATATCCTTTTGTTAAATCCTAACTTCAACCTGTATCATGAAGATAGGGTAGGTTATTGGGCTCTAGGAGAACAGTTGTCCCAGTTTCCATACATCCTTCCTCCCCAAGATATTCTAACTTTTTGGAGACACAGAGTGAGCTGGATCTGAGCCTTGGCGACCAGCACACAACCCAACACGGTGTATGGTCTGCGTAGGTGCCCAGTCAATGTGAACACTGAAAGAAGCCCTCTAGCTTTTCACTACCCCACTCCCTCACCCCTTCTCGGAGACGATAATTCTGGGTAGCGAGGGAAGGACAACAACAACAACAACAAAAAACCAGTCGTCCAACTAACGGCTCAAACAAGGCGAATTGCCCATCACAAGATGGTTTAAACCACTGGGAGGACAACAGTGAAACGGAAAAGGCCACATCTGGGCCAGCATATTAAAAGACCCAAGGGACACAGCCCCGAGCCCTCAGGGTCTCACAAACTACCAGAAAGGCAAATACTGCTTGAGGGGACCTTGGGGCGCCAGGGGAAGGGGAGCGCTGCTTCCCCCCGCCGCCCCGCAGACACCACCGCGCCGCCCCGCTAGCTCCCGCACTCACTCTTGTCCAGAGGACGCGTGAGCTCGGCTCCTACGTCTCCATCTGCACTGGGGCCCTGAGGTTTCACAGTCAGCGGCACAAACAAGGACGTGTCCGGGGCTTTGGAACCTCCAGAGGAAGAGGAGGAGGAGGCGGCAGCGGCGGGCACGCGCCCCAGAACTGCAGGAAAGGGCCCAACGTGGGCGCGAAGAGCAGAGCAGACGGCTGCCCGGTAGCCAGCGCGGCGCCCCGCCGGCAGCCGCGCCCACACCAGGGCGCACCGCGGGAAGGACATTTAGACCGCACGCGCTGCAGGAGGCTGGCTGGAGCAGCCCGAGACCACGGCCATGACGCGTACCAGCAGCGCCTGCTCCCCGGAAGGACCCGGACCGAGCGCAGAGCCGCCCAGAAAAATGCCCTATCAAAACGAAAGTGCCTGCCGTAACGTTGCTCAAAGGGGAGAAGAAAAGATTAAGAATGAAAACGGAAAAGCTAGGATCTTCCTATCATTTCATTTTCTTTACTGTGGCCATATTGCTCCTTTAAGAAAAAAAATAATAATAATCAGGCGCCTTTGGGAGTCACAGAAGGAAGGCGAGGCCTGCAAAGTTTGTCACGTGACGCACGCCGTGTGGACCGCTGGGCTCGTTTAGAAGCACGTGCGCAGCTGCACGTGGGCAGCGCCCTGAGCCGTGGGGGCTGTTGGAGGAGCTAGTGTCTGTCCTTTGAGCGTGCTTTGCACACCCGAACTATGAAAAGGTTTCCCCAAAGGTTTCTTGGGAGTATTAACTTTCGTCTTCGGATAGAGTAGCATTAAAGAACAGAACTTGGGATCCGCCCTAAAGCAACGTTGCCAAGGTATTTCACTGGTGTAGTCTGTTGGTAACCCATTTCTGTGGCACCGAAATACTTTACACTTTGCTGTGAGCAATTTGTGTGTATCGCCCAAGCAGGCGATATGCAAAGTATGCCCTCTGCACCACTCCAAAGTTTAGCTTCATTGGCATTGGTTGGAATACTGTCATGAGGTTGCAATTTAGTACGTTGAAAATACGCTATTAGCTTTTCCTCTATTATACTTAAAACATTAAGATTTTGCGGTTTGAAGGAATGTGCCATGTAATCAGGAATAGTATGTATCAAATAGGGATCCACCAATAGTCAATAACTTGCTATGTGCCTTTGATTCACAGAATAATTTACATTTTTATTGCCTCTTTCTTGTAAAGATCTTATTTTTAGAAAGAGGGGAAGGGAGGGAGAAAGAGAAGGAGAAAAACATCCATGTGTGGTTACCTCTGGCCCGCAACAGGGTACCTGGCCCACAAAGCAGGGACTGGAACTGGAGACCTGTCAGTTTGCAGGCTGGTGTGCAATCCACTGAGCCACACCAGCCAGGGTTTATTATATATTTTTCCATTACTCTTTAGTCCCTTTATACCCTGCCCTTCCCACAGAATACTTTTTAAACATCACAGAGTAATTTTATTACATTTGGACCCATATATTGGGTTAGCTAAAAAGTTCATTTAGTTTTTTCCGTAAAAGACACAGTTTTCATTTTCACCAATAACTTAATTGGGATATTTTGAGCATGTCGGTTATTTCCTCCTATTGGCTTCTAGTGGGTAGAGGCCGGGGTGCTGCTGAACATCTTCCAATGCATGAGACAGCCCCACAGCAAAGAATTATTTGGCCAAAATGTCAGTAATACCAAGAAAGTTTGCAAACCATGTTTGACATGTTCATCAGTTACAGCTCCTTGCCCATATGCTGTACAAATCTTTGTAGTATTTTTTTTATTGTATTTTTACCTTTCTTGAAATAACGCAGAATACACCAAAAACTTATATCTTCTTCCACCTTCAATATTAAAATGGCTGCATAGGCACTGGCTGGTGGCTCAGTGGATAAGGCTCCAGCCTGTGAACCCAAAGGTTGGTGGTTCCATTTCCCAGCCAGGACACATAACCAGGCTGTAAGCCAGGTCTCCAGCCAAGTCCATAGCTTGAGGCAGGTGCCCTTTCTTCCTCCCTGCCTGCCCTTCTCTCTAAAAATAGTGAATAAAAGTGTCTTTTAAAAATAATAAAATGGCTGCACGAAAATTCACCAATTTTGATGGTTTTTTAATAAACCACACTCATGACAGCTGTCACAATACTAACAAAACTTTCAAAAGAAGTTTAAGAAAAAACAACTATTAAGCACTATTAGAGCCATCTTACAGAAAAACTAAATGAACATTTTTGGCTAATATTTTTCTAAAGGACACCTTTAATTTTATAATTACTAGGAAAATTAGGTTCATTTCTTCAGGTATTGAGTGTGTATGATGAGCACAAAGTAACCAAACAAAACAGGTGAAGCCCTCAAGAGGTTTAAAATTCACCCTGGCCCATCTGGCTCAGTTGGGTTAACTAAGGGCTATGGGTTTAGTTCTTGGTCAGGGTACATGCTTGGGTTGCAAGTTTGGTCCCAGGAGAGAAAGCAGCTGGTTCATGTTTCTCATTTTGCTGTTTCTCCCCTTTTCCCTCTCTCGCTCAAAAAAAAAAAAAAAAAAGGCTTGAATTAATCTTTAAAGTGTGATAAGCACAGTCCTGGAGGTGTGTGCACAGCATGCCTTGGCTGCATGGCAAATGGACATCACTTTGACTTGAAGGTGTTGTCAAACCAGAGTGACCAGGAGAGCCTTACTAGAAGTTAGCTGGAGTGCAGGAAGGAGGGTGGGTGCTGAAGGGTTTTGTAATACTAGATTTAAAGTATCCTGGAATGGTCACTAGGAGATTTTAGATAGAAGAATGACATACAAATTATGCTCATAGAAAACCCAAGCCTAAAACAGGATGAATTACACATATTTAATAGTACACATTTTCCTATGTTTATCTGGTTTGAAACTCAAAATTCGTTGCATTGCAATCCAGGCTAGTATAAACCCCTGGAGATTTCCTTTATATACTGTATTGAACAGATTCAGCTGGATATAAAATGAACATAATTAAATATAAGATCACTAACTCACAATTAGAATTGAGTATTCCAACTACTTGATCCATACTGAAGTGTTCCAGAATATGCCACTGTATCATCATAGTTCTAAGAAAGTATTTGAGTTCCTGTAATCCCCTATCTGCCTAAAAGTAGAGCCTCCCAAAAGAACTTGACATACATCTCAGAGCAGCCAGGAAACTCGGCACCAGACACAAGTCAGACTCATTCTTAAACAGACTCAAAACTATAGTATATACTACCTATTCTAATAACCCATATATTTTTCCTAAAAGTCATGTGCTTTTCCGTGTCCTTTCTCCCCCAAATTCCCCTATTAAGTCATTTGTAAGTGTCCTTTACCCCCTTTCCCTTATCAATTAAGTTATATTTAAGCCACAAATTTTCACTACCGCTTTTAAGTCTCAATTTATGAATTCCCTTACACTCAAATCTGTTTTTTTCTCTCGCTAATGTCTCGTCAGTTCAATTAGCAGACTCCCAAACATAAGAGACAGAGAAAAAGGTTTTCTCCCCCCGCAGTTCCAAATAATGAAAATTCTTCAGTAGTGAGAGAAATATTTAAATGGTTTAAACAGTTCTCAACCGTAGGTAGCTTTTTCCAGTGGTTCTGTCCTGACCCATGAAATTTTGATGTTATTGGTGTCAATACGAACTGGCATAGCTCTTTTCAAAAACTGCTTAAGTAATTTAAACACACAGCCAGGACTGAGAACCACTAGATTAGATGTATCCTATAAACGCCCATACTTTCCAGCTCACTTCAGATTAACTAGCCAACAGTGTATTCCGTTCACCAAATATTAAATTTAAATGTTTACTTTTCAAACTGGTTATGTAACAAAACCTTAAGCAAAGTAAAAAGCATCCTATTTTTGACAGTGTTTTAAGCCAACTAACTAAAAGCATTGCATAACTACTTAAAGTTGAAACTGGCAATATTTAAAAATTATCACAATTATAGCTTCCTACACTGTTGAGCAATCCTGACCTCAGTGATAAATCTGACAAAGAGAAGAGATCTGAGAGTAGAATTATTTTTGTGTAAGGCAGTCTGACAAGTGCAGAGCCAGATGATAGGCCAGGTACTAGTCACTTGAGCCAAAAGCACTGGGTGCCTAGCAACTGGGAAAACAAGGACCTCACCTCCAGGGTACTCTTTCTTCCTCTGGCATACTGCTGGTCAGCTGTTAGAGCCATCCACCACCCTTCCATATTGCTGGTTATGTGGTCTGGACCCTCCCGACCTTGCCCTCCCTGGCATGTGGCTAGTTACACAGTAGACCCACTTGGAGGAGGAACAAAGGGCTGAAGTGTGGCCTTATGGGCCTTCCACGCAGGCTCCCTTAGGCATCAACCCATAAGGATAACATCTAGGCCTCAGCTGTTTCAGCTTCAGGCCCAGAAAAACAGCAAATCCACATAAGCCATGCCATAGCTGACACCAGGACCAGATGCATGGCCTAAGGTCCCCCTGGGCCAATCAGTACAGACCATGACCCTGGAAGGACACACCTGGAAAGCTGATGAGTATTCTACTGGGATCTTCCCCTGCGACCTTAAGACTGAGGACCTAGTGGGGCTCTCACTGGCCTTTCCCTACCTTCCCTTCCTCAAGGTACATTTTTCTTACCTCTTTCTCCTAAGGTCCAAAGGGCCTTTTGCCTCTGTAACTTATTCCCTAAGTATTTCTCTTACGCCTCACTTCTATCTCTGTGGCTTTCCAAGTAAACTTTCTTTTGTAGTTTGACTCTTGGCTCTAAATTCTTAGCCAGAACTCAAGTGTGGAGGATGCTGAACCAAGGCCCAGTCTGACTTCAGCAGTCCAACACCTGGTGCCATCTTCACAATTTTATTAAAATAGCAAGCTCAGTATGTGTTTCACATGTTTTTATTGTTATTCTATTACAGTTGTCCCAATTCCCCCTTTGCCCTCCCCTCTCCCACAGTCAATCCCCACACCATTGTCCATGTCCACGGGTCATTCATACACGTTCTTTGACTATCCCATCCCCTTCTTTCCACCATTATCTCCCTCCCCAATGGCCGCTATCAGTCTGTTTCATGTTTCCACGCCTGGTTCTGTTTTGCTTGTTATCTTGTTCATTAGATTCCTCTTATAAGTGAGATCATGTGGTATTTGTCTTTCATCAACTGGCTTTTTTTACTTAGCATAATACTCTCCAGTTCCATCCATGCTGTCAGAAAGGTAGGAGTGCCTTCTTTCTGCTACATAGCATTCCATTGTGTGAATGTACCAGTTTTTTGATCCACTTATTTATTGATGGGCACTTAGGCTGTTTCTAGCACTTGGCCATTATAAATAATGCTCCCATGAATATAAGGGTGCCTAAGTTCTTCTGAATTGGTGTTTTGGGATTCCTAGGTTACATTCCCAAGCAGTGAAACACTGGGTTTAAAGGCAGTTTCCTTTTCTTTTTTGAGGAAATTCCATCCTGTTTTCCACAGTGGCTGCATCAGTCTGCATTCCCAACAGTTCACAAGGTTTTGCTTTTCTTCACATCCCCCACAGCACTTATTAATGATGGCCATTCTGACAGGTGTAAGGTGACATCTCATTTGTGGTTTTAATTTGCATCTCTCTGATGACCAGTGATGTTGAACATTCTTTCATATGCCTCTGGGCCTTCTATATGTCCTCCTTGGGGAAGTGTCTGTTTATGTCCTTTGCCCATTTTTTAAATTGGATTGTCTGTCTTCTGCTGTTGAGTTCTTTATATATTTTGGAGATTAAACCCCTGTCCCCTGTATCATTGGCAAATATGTTCTCCCATACAGTTGGTTCCCTTTTCATTTTGTTGCTTTAGCCATGCAGCAGCTTTTTAATTTGATGTAGTTCCATTTATTTTTTCCTTTATTTCCCTTGCCCTAGGAGATAATACAGGCAAAAATAGTTACATGGGATATCCGAGTTTTTTACTGCCTGTTTTACACCAGGACTTTAATGGTATGACTTAGTAATTTAGAAGTCTTTTATTCATTCTGAGTTTATTCTTGTGTATGATGTAGGTTGGTGGTCTAGTTTCCTTTTTCTGCATGTACCAGTCTAGTTCTCCCAACACCATTTATTGAAGAGACTATTTTTACTCCATTGTATGCTCATGCCCCCTTTGTCAAATGTTAATTGACCATAGAGACATGGGTTTATCTCTCAAATACTTTATTATACATCATGGGCTCACAATTTGAGGCTGGATAAATACAACTGGTGTTCAGATTTTCTTTTGAATATTTTCTAGATTACTACATGCAAGTGACCATGAAAATATTTGGCATTTTTAAATTTTGAAACTCTGAACAGGCACTTACATGAAAGGAAAAATTACCATTCACATATAACCACATGTAAAATAGATGCTCCAGCACATGGTACATGGAACCTTTTGTCAGTAAAGAAGTTGGTTACTGATAATTTTATCAAAGTGCCATAGTAGTAAAACAAGTTTAAAGAAATGTAATTTGGGTTACTTAGCTTACTCATAAAGTAAGGTTAACTGATGAGACTTGCACTGAAGTGTATAAAAAATATTGGTACAAAAACCAATGGACCTTAGGTGAAAGTAGTTTCACACAACAGGCTTCAAGGGTATAGTTCCTACACCCCACACTTAAGTGTATTTGAGATCACACCTTACACACATGACTGCAGCCTTCTTTTTTGCAGACTTTGAACAAATGACTTTAGTATTAAAATTGGAACAGAATGGGCTAAATTTAAAATTGAGTTTGAATAAGCCAAAGTTCCAATCTAACACACATGATACTGTCCAGATCTGGATAACTACATGCTTATTAACAGGTCTACCTCAATCGCTCCCATCATCCTCAAATTCTCCCCTGAAAAGGGAAGGAATATGTGCGAAGAAAATTATATCTGCTTATATGTGGTAAAAAAGATTCTTTAAATTAAAAGTAATTTCAAAGTATTAATGGAAAAATGATACAGTTTTAACAAATTCCAAATGTCAACATAGTCAACTCCACATTGCAGAAAACATACAAAGGACCTGCTGGATAGTAGTAGCCAAATGGGTGCTTAACATGGCCAAAAAATTCAAAAAAAATTTTTAAAGGCTGCAATGACATGCCACATAATCCCTTGGGGAAAAAACATTCTCACCAAAGGTTTCAAAGAGAACAAAGTTCAGGAAGCCATGGAATGGTAGACCAAAAGAACCTACAGTGAAATATGCATATGTGAAAACAAATGTAGTACTCAAAAATACTGAGATCCCAAGTTTCAAATCTCTATGGGATGTAAAGGCCGGCCACTCAGGTTTTCTCGTTTTATTTGAACACAAAATACTTATTTTTGCATGTAGAGAATAAGGTAATCACTAGCATGAGAAATGGATTTATAATCAACATTATGCAGAAAGAAAGCAAAATTACAAATACCAGCCTTCTCATGAAAATATTTATATTGATGCATGAGTCCTTATCCTCAAATCAACGTGTGCAGTAAAAAGAAAAAACAAAAAAAAGAAAACTGGCAACCTAAAGTCCCAGTGTTTCAAAGAAAGTACTTTTTAAAATGTATATACATGAAGAATATTGTTATATCGTAAAATAAATGCTGCACTGTAAGATAAAGGAAGACTATTATACATGGACTTTTGGTGTTCTCCCCTCTACATGCAGCAACCACCTTTAACCTGCCAAACTTAACCGCAACAGTTAAGAGAGTTTTTCTGTTTTTATTTTTTTCTGCTGTTCAGTTCACATTTCAGGCTGTTCAGCAGATGCCTGTGACTCTGGTGATTCAAATCGCTGGTGAAAGTTTGTTCTCTGTTTCCTCAGTTTTTCAGGAGCTTTTCTCCATAAAATGATCTCCTAGTTAGAAAAGATATAAAAATTAATGTTTTTATATTATTTATACCTTAAATTTTCACACTGACAAAACTGCTACTTCAATTTTAATATTATTTATACCTTAAATTTTCACACTGACAAAACTGCTACTTCAATTTTAACCCAACAAAATGAAATTCTTCCTCACTCAAGCTCTGACTGACCCACTTTCTTCCAGTTCTAATCTTGGAATGCCCTTTCTGCCAACTATGCTTCCCTCCACCACCACCAATCCAATCTGGCACAAAATTCTAGCCATTATTGATTTAAAGACTAAAGGTTTCTTTTGGTTTGCTGTTCCCCTTGTTACTTCTATCTTGAGATATTAAAATACCTTCCTGGTAGATGACTGCCCTGACTGCCTGAGGCCCCTTTCTAATCCATCTTTCCTAACACTACTAGATTAATCTAAAACACTGCTTGAGCCCTGGCTGGTGGCTCAGAGGACTGGCACCTGCCTGTGAGCCCAAAGGTCACTGGTTCAATTCCCAGCCAGGGCACATAACCAGTTTGCAAGCCAGGTCTCCAGCCAGGTCTGAGGCTGGAGGCAGGTGAAAGGTAACCATACATCGATGCTTCTCTCCCTTTCTTCCTCCCTCCCTGCCCTTCTCTTTGAAAATTATGAGTAAGATCGTAAAAATGAATGAATAAATAAACCATTGCTTGACTGCTCTTCACTAGTTCTCAATACCTACAGAATAACCTCCAAGCAGCATGCAGGACCCTCCAAAACTGTTATCCAATGTACCAATATCATTCCTTTCCCTCCCTAAAACCCCCATCTCCGACCAGCCAAACAGTTCTCCCTGCCTCCAACACACTCCAAATTAGCTTGCCTTACGTCTTGCCCTATATATGTATTCTTTAACACTCTGTTGTTTAGTCTATCTAAATCAGACCCTAACAAAAGTATCATGAGATCTCTTCTCTTCTGAATTCCTAAAATCAGTTGCTTCATAAAGTCATGACAGGCTTCTTTTTTAACCAACATATCAGAATTTAAACATCCAAATGAATGTCCATGGGAAGCAACCTATTTATTCAATAAGACCACAATACATAACTGATTTGGAAGTGGTAAATTTCATATAATCTACTTTGAAGATTTTAACTGCATGGTATATGGCAGCATTCATGGAATAAATTTTCTCTCTTCTAAATGACTGTCAAACTATTTAATTTTCTGTCATAAACTTATATAATTTTTCCTTTTCCATGTATGCAATGTGAGAACCTTGAGGACAATCCATGTTTATACAAGGTCTTTTTTTTTTTTTTAATTCAGAGTCCTCAGCACAGAATTGCTCAGTTTTGAACATGCAACTGACAAATATTAATCTGATTTAGAATATAAAACCAACCAACAAACAAAAAGAATCCACACGATCCTAATCACAATCTTCATTCAAAATTCACCAAAGGCTTTGATTTCAAAATGAGAACAAGTTTTGTGATATGCATTTTATATAAGAAAATATTAGATCTGGGTCATGTCATGGAGATTTATAAGAGAATCAATAGGAAAAAAGGAAACCCCCAAGTCCATCAAGTAAATTCAATCATTAAAAATATTAATGGGGGCCCTGGCTGGTGGCTCGATGGATATTAGGCACTGGCCTGCAAACCCTAAGGTCACTGGTTTGATTCCCAGCCAGGGCACATAACCAGTTTGCAAGCCAGGTCTTCAGCCAAGTCCGTGGCTAGAGTCAGGTGAAAGGCAACCATACATTGATGTCTCTCTTTCTCTCTCCCTTCCCCCTCTCTCTAGAAATAATAAAGTCTTTAAAAAACAACAAAAAAAAACCTTTCAAGAGAAAAATAAAAACCCTGCTACACTGCAGCCCATTCTGGAGTCCCGCAGAATGAATGGGATATCTATTACCATACAATATCATTCACTCCTACTTCCTTATACTCTCAGCATTTTCACTTATTAGTAACCCCCTTTGTTCAGTACAATAAAGCTTAGAAAAATGAGTTTGTACAGGTGTTTTTAGAACTGCCACTGAACAAAATACCAGCCTAGTTGGCACCATACCTGCTGCTTGAAGTACCTTCTGTCTTCCTCATCAACAAGGACTAGATTCAAAAAGTACCTTACTGAAAATTTTTTGTTCACATCTCTCATTGTTGGAGTTGGGTCGTATCCCGCTAAAAATAGTCTTATTGGAATTGATTCACCTAAAAGAAAAGCAATTTCCATTGAATTCTTAAAGATTAGAGAACATACTAATATGTCAGTGCCTCACAAGTGGGCAGCATAACTACAACTTTAAACCAGGGTTTATCAGCTGTGGCACTATTAACATTTTGAACTTAATTCTTTGTTGTGGGTAAGGTCCAATGCACTGTAGAGGTTCACTATCATACCTGGCCTCTACCCGCTATATGCCAGTAGCATTCCCCACGTGTGACAACCAAAAACGTCTCCAGGCATTGCCAAGTGTCCAGGGGGAACATGAGTGTGGGGATCCAAAATTGCCCCTAGATGAGACCAGTTTTAGAGCCAGAATGCTTGGATTCTAATCCCAACCCAATCATTTGCTAGCTGTGTAACCCTGACCCAGTCACTTAACAATTCTTCAAGTTCCTCATCTGTGAAATGGAGAATACCAGTGACACCCATCTTGTAGAGAATTGATAAGGGCTATATGGGTTAACACTAGCCATAAAAGGATTAGAAACTGTCAGTATGTAAGTGCTTTAGTAGTTTTATTATTCTCTGCTTTCATGAAGCATTAACTTCTAATCGTGTAAGTTTTTAGTACTTATTATTAATTCATCCAAAGCAACACATTCAGAATGATGACATTCTTTCATTACCAAAAAGGCTGTTATTCAGATTCTTATGCTTCTGTTTTCCCAAGGGTAATTATTTGCATATTCCATTTGGAATCTTTTTCTATAATACTTTTCTTATGCATATCTATTTTATGAGATATATGACCCATCACTTTGTAAAATTGCAGCTATAATTTTTTATGTAAAGTAATACGCCGAAACTTAGGAATACACACACACACACATGGATCTTGGAGTCAAAGGCCTGGACTCAAACTCCAACTCTGCAATCATTACCTATTGAGGGAAATCAGAATATGTCACCGCAAAATACACCTCGAACATAAAAATTATTTTAAGCCAAAGGCAATTAAGCAGCAGCAAAAGCAGAAAACGCTGCCCCTTCTTCTGCCTAAAGGCAAGATCGGGATATAAATTCTCCTTTTACCAGAGATAGATACATCAGCCCAGGAATGGCACCAGAGCAATCTGCAAACCTCAGTCCATAGTTTCCTCCCATAGGTTTACTTTCCCACAGTTTGCCACCCACACAAGGATGAACTCACTTTTTTTATCTAGTTATTTCCCTCCAAATGCATTGTTCTTTTGAAGATGCTCTATAAGCTGAAATTCTAAGCCACTGGTTTGAGTGTTTTTTGTTTTTTTTTTTGACTTGTATTTACTGTTAACGTTTTTACATCTTTTTTAATATAATTTTATTTGTTGTTGTATTACAGTAGTTTCACTTTTACCCTGTTACTCTCCCCTGCCCCAACCTCCCTGCCCCCCTCTAACAAAGTCAATCCCCTGCTCACTGTCCAAGTCCATGGGTCCTTCACACCAACTCCTCAACTGAACCCTTCCCCCGCTTTCCCCCTCCTTGCCCTCTCCCCTAGCCACCATCATTCTGCTCTTTTTTCTGTGTGTGGGTATGTGTGTCTCTCGTTCCTTTAGTCTTCTGTGTTAAGTGAGAACATATGGTATTTAACTTTTGCTGCCCTATTTCACTAAGCATGACACTCTCCAGTTCCATCCATGCTATCACAAATGGCAGAACTTCTTTCTTTCTGCTGCATAGAAATCCATTGTGTAAATGTACCAGTTTTTTGATCCATTCATCCACTAAAGGAAACTTAGGCTGTTTCCAGCTCTTGGCTGTTGTGAACAGTGCTGCTATGAACATAAGGGTGCATAGGTTCTTCTGCATTGGTGTTTCAGGGTTCTTCAGGTATAATCCTAGCAGTGGAGTCACTGGGTCATAAGGCAGTTCTATTCTTAGTTTTTTGAGGTAATTCCACTGTCTGCCATAGTGCCTCACCAGTCTGCATTCCCACCAGCAGTGCACCAGGGTTCCCTTTCCTCCACATGCTCGCCAACACTTGTTGTTTGTTGATTTGTTGATAATGGCCATACTGACAGGTGTGAGGTGGTAGCTCACTATAGCTTTAATTTGAGTCTCTCTAATGGCTAGTGATGTTATGCATTCTTTCATATGCTTCTTTGGTCCTTTGTATGTCTTCCTTGGAGAAGTGTCTGTTCAGGTCCCTTGCCCATTTTTTAAATGCGTTGTTTATCTCCCTGGTGTTGAGTCATATTAATTCTTTATATATTTGGGAGATCAAACCCTTGTCAGAGGTGTCATTAGCAACTAGGTTTTCCCATATGGTTCCTTCCCTTTTCATTTTGTTGGTGTTTTCTTTAGCGGAGCAGAAACTTTTCAGTTTGATGTAGTCCCATTTGTTTATTTGTTCCTTTATTTCCCTTGCTCTGGGAAAACATATCAGTAAAAATATTGCTGTGTGGGACATCTGCAATTTTTTTGCCTATATTTTCCTTTAAGACTTTTATGATGGCACTGCTGATGTTTAAGTCTTTTATCCATCTTGAGTCTATTCTGATGTATGGTGTAAGTTGGTGGTCTAGTTTCATTTTTTGCATGTACCTGTCCAGTTCTTCTAACATCACTTGAAGAGGCTACTTGCACTCCATTTTATGTCCCTTCCTTCCCGCTTTGTTGAATATTAGTTGCCCACAGAGTCCTGGGTTTATTTCTGGGCTCTCTGTTCTGTTCCACTGATCTATTTGTCTGTTCTTGTGCCAGTACCAGACTATTTTGATTACTATGGCTTTGTAATATAGTTTTATATCTGGTATTGTGATTCCTCCTACTTTGTTCTTCTTTCTCAATATTGCTGTAGCTATTTGGGGTCATTTATGACTCCATATAAATTTTTTAAGTACTCATTCTAAGTCTGTGAAATATGATGTTGGTATTTAATAGGGACTGAATTGAATCTTTGGGTAGTATGTACATTTTAATGATGTTAATTCTTCCCAACAGTGAACATGGTATATGCTTCTATTTATTTGTACCTTCCTTAATTTCTTTCTTCAGTGTTCTGTAGTTTTCCAAGTACATGTATTTTATCTCCTTGGTTAAATTTATTCCTAGGTACTTTATTATTTTTTTGGTCACTATAATATATAGGATTTCTTTTCTAGTTTCTTTCTCTGATGTTTCATTGTTGGTGTAAAAAATGCCTTCAATTTCTGGCTATTGACTTTGTATCCAGCTATTCTGGCTGAGCAGTTTTTTAGTGGAGTCTGTAGGGTTTTCTATGTATACTATCAAGTCATCTGTAAATGATGACAGTTTTACTTCCTCCTTTCCAATTTGGATGCCTTTGGTTCCCTTTTCTTGTCTGACTGCTGTGGCTAGAACTTCCAAAACGATGTTGAATGGAAGTGGAGAGTGGACACCCTTGCCTTGTTCCTGATCTTAAGGGAAAGGCTTTCAGTTTTTGCCCATTGAGTATGATGTTAGCTGCAGGTTTCTTGTATATGGTTTTTATTATGTTGAGGTACAGTCCCTTTATTCCCATCTTGCTGAGCCTTTTTATCATAAAAAGGTGCTGTACTTTATATCAAATGCTTCTCTGGCATCCATCAATATGATCATATGGTTTTTGCCTTCCATTTTATGTGGTGTATTACATTCACTGATTTGCAAATATACCATCCTTGCATCCCTGAGGTGAATCCCACTTGGTCATGGTGAATGATTTTTCAAATATGTTGCTGGATCCAGCTTGCCAATATTTTGTTGAGAATTTTAGCATCTATGTTCATCAGAGATACTGGCCTGTAGTTTTCTTTCTTTGTCTTGACCTGGTTTTGGAATTAGAATAATACTGACCTCACGGAAAGAGTCTGGGAATCTTCCCTCTTTTTTGGTTTTTTACAATAGGTTGAGAAGGGTAGGAGTTAGTTCTTCCCTGAATGATTGGTGAAATTCACCTGTGTAGCCAGCTGGCCCAGGGGTCTTGCATGGTGGGAGTTTTTTTGATTACTGCTTCAGTTTCACTAGTTGTTATTGGTCTGTTCAGGCTTTCTGCTTCTTCTGGATTCAGTTCTGGTAGATTATACATTTCCAGAAACTTGTCCATTTCACCTAGATTGCCAATTTTCTTGTCATATAGTTGTGTGTAGTAATTTTTTACAATCTTTGGATTTCTGTTATATCAGTTGTGATTTCTCCTCTGTCATTTCTGATTTTATTTGGATCCTCTCTTTTCCTTGATGAGTCTAGTTAATGGCTTGTCAATTTTGTTAATCTTTTCAAAGAACCAGCTCCTGGACTTACTGATCCTTCGAATTGTGCTTTTAGTCTCTATGTCATTTATTTCTGCTCTGATCTTGATAATTTCCTTCCTCCTACTTGCTCAGGGCTTTGTTACTGCTCTTATTGTTCTTGTAGCTGTACGGTTAGGTTGTTTGTTTGAGTTTCTTTTAACCTTTTTAGGTAGGCCTCTATTGCTATAGAGCCTGACTGCCTTCCCTGTGTCTCATAGGTTTTGGGCTGTTGTGTATTCATTTTCATTTGTTTCCAGAAACTTTTTGATTTCTTCTTTGATCTCATTGTTAAACCATTCATTACTTAATAGCATGTTATTCGGTCTCAATGAATTAGAATGCTTTTGGGTTTTTTCCTTAAGGTTGGTTTCTAGTTTCAAGCCATTGTGATCTGAGAAGATGCTTGATATGATTTCAATTTTCTTGAATTTGTGGAGGCTTGTCTTGTGACCTACCATGTGGTCTATCTTGGAGAATGTTCCATGTGCATTTGAAAAGAAAACGTATTTTGTTTCTTCAGAGTGAAAAGTTCTGTATATGTCAGTTAAGCCCATTTCATCTAGAGTGTTGTTCAGTGCTACAATATCCTTGGTGTTTTTTTGCTTGGGAGATCTGTTCATTGTCGATAATGGGGTATTAAAATCCCCTACTATTAGTGTGTTGCTATCTACATCCTTTTTGAAGTCCTCCAAGATTTTCCTTATGTACTAGGGTGCTCCTATGTTGGGAGCATATATGTTTAAGGGTTGTATCTTGACGGATTGTTCCCTTAAGTATTATGAAATGTTCTTGTCTCTTTTTATGGCCTTCGTTGTAAAATCTATTTTGTCTGAAATAAGTATTGCCACCCTAGCCTTTTTTTCATGTCCATTTGCTTGAAATGTATTTTTCCATCTCTTCTCTTTCAGTCTGTATTAATCTTTTGTTCTTAGGTGGGTCTCTTGTAGACAGCATATGTGGGTCATTTTTTCTTATCCATTTAGATACCCTACGTCTTTTTATTGGTGCATTTAATCCATTTACATTTAAAGTTATTATTGACAGGTACTTCATTGACATTTTCCCCCTTTGTTCCTGTATTCCTCTCTGTCTCTTCATCTTTTTAAAATAGGCCCTTTATCATCTCTTGCAATGCTGGTTTGGTGGAGGTGTATTCTTTCCACCTTATTTTTTCTGGGAAGCTCCTTATTTCTTCCATTTAGAATGAGAGCCTTGCTGGGTAGAGTATTTTTGGTTGCAGGCCTTTGTTTTTCATTACTGGGAGTATTTTTTGCCATTCCCTTCTGGCCTGTATTGTTTCTGTTGAGAAATCATTTGACAATCTTACCAGAACCCCCTTAAATGTTATTACCTGTTTCTCTCTTGATGCTTTTAGGATTCTCTCCTTGTCTTTGAAAATTGCCATTTTAAATATGGTATGTCTTGGAATGGGTCTTTTTGGGTTCATCTTCATTGTGAACCTCTGTGTTTCCTGAACTGGAGTTACAATTTTGCTCATCAAGTTAGGGAAGTTTTTCGTCATTACTTTTTCAAACTATCCCTTGCTGCTCTTCTCCTTCTGGTATCCCTATGATACAGATATTGTTGTGTTTCATGTTATCCTGTACCTCTCTTAAAACCTCTTCATTCTTTTTCAGTTTTTCATTTTGTTGCACTGTCTGGTAATTTTTTTCCATGTTGTCCTCCAATTTGCTGATCCCGTCCTCTGCTTCCTCTAACTTGCTTTTGATTCCCTCTATGTTTTTTAGTTCAGAAATTGTATTCTTCATTTCCTCCTGGTTCTTACTGATGGTTTCTATGTCCTTTTTAAGGTATAATTTTCAGTAAGTTCTTTGTAGCCTTGGAGTTCCTTGTTGTTTTCTTTGAGCTCGTTGAGCTTATTGAGCTTTCTTATAACCATTTCTTTGAATTCCATGTCTAATAGTTTGCTTGTTGCTATTTCATTTAGCAATCTTTCTGGTGATTTCTCCTTTCCTTTTGATGATGCACTGTTTCTTTTTCTCCCCATTTGGGCATCTGTTTTGCTTGGTTTTGTTTCTTGGCCTAAGCTGCTATGACTCCCTGCCTTTGTGGAGTGCTTTTCTGTGGCATGTGACTTATGGAGTACAGTAGTGCAATCTCCTAGAGTTCCTCAATTTGTTGCTCTTGTGGTGCCCTTTATGTCATTAATTTGGGCTGTCTGGTTGTATTTTGGATTTGGTTTCTGTGTTGCTCCTTGATGAGTATTTCACTCCAGCTGACTGACTGAAAGATACTCCTTCTACCACATCTCATATACTGTTATTGAGCTGCTCCTAAAACACAACCACCAGTCCAGGCAAAATAACCACACCTTCAAAGATATCTTACACCCTAATTACACTTTCGACTGCTTAAGAGCCTAGCTAAATGCCCATACCCTCAGAGATAACCCCCACATTTAATCATACCCTTAGCTGCAAATGAGCCAATCTTAATAAGGATGTAAATATAATAAGACTATTATAAGCAAGGAAAAGCACCTGAGTTGACTGAAATTTAATTCTGAAAGGTGCAAAGGAGTAGCAGAGATAGTGGTGAGAAGTGGTAGAAGGATGCAAGAGAGAAAGCAAACTTTACCTCTTACATGGAAATGGGGGGTTGTCAGAATGCAGCAAGTATGAGTGAACAGTATTAAGCCTAATCAGAAGTTATATATATAAAAAAAAAAAAGTTATATATATACTTGCATATATATATATACACACCTACGTATAGATATTTGAGAGAATGTACATATGTTTTAAAAAACTACCATAAGGAAGTTGACTTAGAAAAAATAGTGAAAAGGGAAAACATTTAAAAATCAAAAACAAAATTATGAATCCAGTTGCTAAGTTTTGCCACAGCACTATCAACAACACATGAGCTATAATTCCTACAGGTGAGATAGGAGTATGAGGTAAAAAAGAGAGAAAGAGAGATTAAAAGATGTTTGGAGGAAAGGGAGGTGATTTATAACTTCCGTTAGATTCAACTTAGTTTTATAACTAAGTTTGTAAAGATGCCATACCTACCTCCCTATCCACCCTCAATGAGAACTGACTGGTCAAGGGGGAGAGAAGACAAGTGTACTTTTTGAGCACAGAAAAGAATGTGTAGCACCTAATAGCGCGCGTGCACACACACACACACACACACAATGGTTTTAAGAGACTGGAGAAGAGAGGAATACTTAAGATTGAGGAATGGGCTTTTCACAAAGATGGCGCCGAAAGTGAAAAAGGAAGCCCTTCCCCCACCAAAAGCCAAAGCCAAGGGCAAAGGCTTTGAAGGCAAAGAAAGCAGTGCTAAAAGGCGTCCACAGCCACAAGAAGAGGAAGATCTACACGTCACCCACCTTCCAGAGGCCTAAGACACTGCAGCTCCAGAAGCAGCCTAAATATCCTTGGAAGAGCGCCCCCCAGAGAAACAAGCTTGACCACTATGCTATGATCAAGTTCCCCCTGACTACTGAGTCAGCCATGAAGAAGATAGAGGACAATACACTTGTGTTCATTGTGGATGCCAAGGCCAACAAGCACCAGATCAAACAGGCTGTGAAGAAGCTCTATGACATTGATGTTGCCAAGGTCAACACCCTGATCAGGCCTAGTGGGAGAAAAGAAGGCATATGTTCAGCTGGCTCCAGACTATGATGCTTTGGATGTTGCCAACAAAATTGAGATCATCTCAACTGAGTCCAGCTGGCTAATTCTAAATATAAAAATTTTATACTGTTTAAAAAATAGAGGAAATGGGAATGAACTGTAGCAGGAGAAAAGTAGACTTTAAAACAAGAAGAATAAGAGGAACTTGGGTATTTAAATGAATTGAGAGAAGGGAGGCGTAAACTATGGAAATTGGTATACACTATAATAAAAATTCTATTTACTTAAAATGCACTAATTGTGAGGGTTGGAAGTGACTTTTGAAAAGGATACGTTAGAGATTAATGATTCACGTAGCTCTTGGTGTTTGCTTAGGCCCTTGAGATTAGCAAAGATCCATTTCCTGAGTCTGCCCCTTTTCCCCCATCAAGTCTCTGCAGTCTTCATTCAGGCTTTGGCACCTGGGAGGGACAGGGCCTACCTAGCACTTTGGGAGTCTGTTGCAGTTAGGGCCGGGCTGAGTCTCCAGCAGCCTTGCTGGGTTTCCACACTGCAGATGTTTAGGGCTTTCGCTTTGTGCACTGATTCTGCCCAAAGTGCAGCAGTCTGCTAACTGGGTGCACCTATCCTGCGAAGAGCACTGTGTGGCAAGCCAGCGGGTTGCGCTGGTTCTGCCCGGAGTAGCACACTAACTGGTTGCCCCTGTCCCGCAAGGGGCCTTGCAGTGCACCGGCTGTTGCGCCAGTTCTGCAAGGAGCACAGCTGTGTAGCCAACTTGGGCAGGCAATATCTTTCCCTCCGGCCCAGCTCCCCAAGGAGGGTTACACTGCAGGGGTGGCACTCTACTGGCTGTACTGGCGGCAGGCTCCCCTCTTGCGCAGTTTCCCCGCTGTGGGTTCTGTAGGGGTCAGTACAAGACTGCATGGGAGAGGGCCTCCCTTCCCCCTCTGGCTCAGAGCTGCCCTCTCCACAGATGGGGTAGTGGTGTAGTTCTCTGCTCTCACGCCTTACCCCCCACCCCCAATCCGGCCCACAGCGGATCTTTCCCCTCCCACCATCCGTTCTGGTAGCTGCACTCCCTTTTCTCTCAGCCAGAGTGCAGCTCTCACACAGGCCCTCACCTGCAGGAGTTCAAATCCTCAATCCTCCTGAATTTGCACTTACTGTCCACACTATTTGCTGCTCAAACATCCAGTCAACGGGTAGCCTGAAACTGCCTTTAGAGCCACCCCAGCCCAGAGATGACGTCGGCCTGCTATCAGCCTAGCCAGCTCTGAAACTCTCACCCAGAGTTACTTTTTTTTTTGTTTGTTTGTTTTTCCTGCACAATGTGCACTGAATGCATCAAAGAAACTCTGTTCCCTTACTAATCTTTTTCTTAAACAGTTCCAGCTGAAAATCTAAGATGGGTCCAAGTAAAATTCTGCTTCCTTAACACTTGTTTCCTTTAATAGATTTTTTAACCTCTTTGCATTTTGGTTTCATCTGTTAAATAAGGGATACACTACCATCTAACTTAAAGGGTGATAGAGAACTTGAGAATACCTAAGAGGAACTGGCACTCAAATGATAGCTACTTTTTGAAATAATTACTAGGAGTGATGAAAAGACAAAGACATACATTTAAAATGATACATATTGGCTTCACTATTTTACACACTAAAGATCATTTAGTAATGGAGCCGCTTATTTTCTACAAGGGCTCTAGAATCCCACAGGAATCAATGCTCACCTATCAGTATTCCATGTTCAGCAAGAATAAAAAAGAATTTACAGAGGTGAACTATTGGAACAGAAGGCAATCAAAATATAAATTCAGAACCAGAGAAGAGATATACACCTTTTAACTTCTAAATTTAAACTGAGTAAAAAAAAAACAAAAAACTAAAGCTTATTTCAGACTAGGAGATACTATTAGTCTTCTCAATATACAAGGTCTGTCCTGAAAGTATCAAGCCAACATCAATATAATTGTTTTTATGGCTGATACAAGGCAGACCTTGAATGTACAATGATTATTTTAAAAACCATCATTGTAAACATTATTTTAAGAATTCACAAATATTCTCACATTGCACAAATACTTTCAAATAAAACTGCCATGAACACTGGTATATGCACTACCTATAATATAAAAGAAACAAATGAGGAATTCCGGCAAGATGGCAAAGGAATAAGTGAAGCTGCACCAATCTCCTCCCAGGTCATATCTGGAATTAACTTTTTTGGAGAAAAAGTCAGGTGGAATTACCAACAGAACACCAGCTGGGAAGAAGTCCTATAACCACAGACAGAACAGAAGAGGAAGCTTCATCACAATGCTGACTGGTAGGAATCACTGAAACACGAGAAGGCTGGCTGGGCCCCCACCAGAGGCAGCAGCCGAAGGGACGTAGAAAAATATTCCAAGACAGTGCAACAGAATGAAAAAAGGCTGAACAAGAATGAAGAGGTTTTAAGAGAGCTGCAGAACAACATGAAACGCAGTAATATCTGTATCAAAGGGATACCAGGAGAAGAAAAACAAGGAATGAAAAACCTGTTCAAAAAAGTAATGAGAGAAAACTTCTCTAACATGATGAGTGAAAATATTAATCAAGTTCAGGAGGCACAGAAGGTCCCAATAAGGATGAATCCAAACATATCCACTCCAAGACACATTATAATTAAAATGGCCAATTTCAAAGATAAACAGAGAATCCTAAAAGCATCAAGAGAGAAACAGCAAATAACATATAAGGGGGCTCCGATAAAGTTATTAAATGATTATTCAACAGAAACAACAGAAGCCAGAAGGAAATAGCAAAAAATATTCCAAGTAATGGTAAACAAAGGCCTGCAACCAAGAATACTCTACCCAGCAAGGCTCTCATTCAAAACAGAAGGAGAAAGAAGGAGTTTCCCAGACAAAAGACTAAAAGAATACATCTCTACCAAACCAACATTGCAAGAAATGCTAAAGGGTCTACTTTTAAAAAATGAAGAAACAGAGAGAGACAGAGAGGAACACCAGTACAAAGGGGGAAAATGGCAATAAATAAGCATCAATCAATAATAACCTTAAATGTAAATGGAGTAAATGCACCAATCAAAAGACATAGGGTAGGTGAATGGATAAGAAAACATGACCCACATATATACTGTCTTCAAGAGACCCACCTCAGAACAAAAGATCAACACAGACTGAAAGTAAAGGGATGGAAAAATATCTACCAAGCAAATGGACATGAAAAAAAGGCTGGAGTAGCAATACTTATTTCAGACAAAATAGATTTTACAATGAAGGCCATAAAAAAGACAAAGGAGGACATTTCATAATACTTAAGAGAACAATCCATCAAGAAGATAGAACTCTGGTGAATAAATATGCATACAACATAGGCGCTCCCAAATGTATAAGGAAAATCTTGGAACACTTTAAGAAGGATATATAGACAGCAACATACTAATAGTAGGGGATTTTAATATCCCATTATCAACAATGGACAGATCTTCCAAACAAAAGAACACCAAGGATATTGTGGCACTGAAAAACACTCCAGAGGAAATGGACCTAACTGATAGGTACAGAACCTTTCACCCCAAAGAAGCAAAATACACATTCTTTTCAAATGCACATGGAACATTCTCAAAAATAGACCACATCGCAGGTCACAAGACAAGCCTCCACAAATACAGAAAAACTGAAATCATATCAAGCGTCTTCTCAGATCACAATGGATTAAAACTAGAAACCAACCTCAAGGGGAAAAAACAAAACACTCTGACTCATGGAGAATGAATAATGTGCTTTTAAGTAATTATTGGGTTAACAATGAGATCAAAGATGAAATCAGAAAGTTCCTGGAAACAAATGACAATGAATATACAACAGCCCAAAACCTATGGGACACAGGGAAGGCAGTCCTCAGAGGGAAATTCATAGCAATACAGGCCTACCTAAAAAGGATAGAAGAAGCTCATACAAACAACCTAACCATAAAACTGCAAGAACTAGAGAAGCACCAACAAACAAAGCCCAGAGCAAATAAAAGGGAAAAAATCATCAAGATCAGAGCAGAATTAAATTACTTTAGAGACTCAAACTACAATTCGAAGAATCAGTAAGTCCAAGAGCTGGTTCTTTGAAAAAATAAACAAAATTGACAGGCTTTAACCAGACTCATCAAAAAAGAAAGAGAGGACCTAAATAAATAGAATCAAAAATGACAGAGGAGAAATCACAACTGATACTTCAGAAATACAAAGGATTTTAAGAAATTACTATAAACAAGTATATGACAAGAAATATGACAACCTGGGTGAAATGGACAAATTTCTGGAAATGTATAATCTACCAAAACTGAATCCAGAAGAAGCAGAATCCTGAACAGACCAATAACAACTAGTGAAATTGAAGTAGTAATCAAAAATCTCCGAAAGCACAAGAGTCCCGGACCAGATGGTTACAGAGGTAAATTCTACCAAAGATTTAAAGAAGAACTAACTCCTATCCTCTCAACCTATTCCAAAAAATCCAAAGAGAGAAGACTCCCAAATTCTTTCTATGAGGCCATTATTATTCTAATCCCAAAACCAAGTCAAGACACAACTAAGGAAGAAAACTATAGGCCAATATCTCTGATGAACATAGATGCTAAGATTCTTAACAAAATATTGGCCAACTGGATCCAGCAATACATTAAAAAGATCATACATCATGATCAAGTGGGTTTCATCCCAGGGACGCAAGGATGGTACAACATTCGCAAATCAATAAATGTAATACACCACATCAACAAAATGTAAGACAAAAACCATATGATCCTATCAAATAGATGCTGAAAAAGCATTTGATAAAGTACAGCAACTATTTATGATAAAAACACTCAGCAAAGTGAAAATAGAGGGAGCATACCTCAACATAATAAAGGCCATATATGAGAAACTTGAAGCCAACATCATACTCAATGGGCAAAAACTAAAAGTTTTCCCTCTAAGATCAAGAACAAGATAAGGCTGTCCACTCTCCACTTCTGTTCAACATCATTTTGGAAGTTCTAGCCAGAGCTATCAGACAAGAAAAAGGAATCAAAGATATCCAAATTGGAAAGGAGCAAGTAAAACTGTCATTATTTACAGATGATAGGATAATGTACAAAATCTGACAGACTCCACCAAAAACCTACTCGACCTAATAAGCAAATTTAGCAGAATAGCTGGATATAAAGTCAATATCCAGCAATCAAAAGCATTTTTGTTTACCAATAATGAAACATCAGAGATGGAAGCTACAAAACAAATCTCATTCACCATAGCAACAAGAAAAATAAAGTACTTAGGAATAAACTTAACCAAGGAGGTAAGAGACCTGTACTCAGAAAACTAAAGAGCAATGAAGAAAGAAATTAAGGAAGATACAAATAAATGGAAGCACATACCATGTTCATGGATGGGAAGAATTAACGTTATTAAAATACTACCCAAAGCAATCTATAGATTCAATGCAATCCCAATTAAAATACCAATGACATACTTCGCAGATAGAAAAAATACTTCAAAAATTTAGATGGAGCCAAAAATGCCCACAAATAGCCACAGCAATCTTAAGAAAGAAGAACAAGGTAGGAGGAATCACAATACCAAACATCAAACTCTACTATAAGGCTACTGTAATCAAGACAGTCTAGTACCGGCATAAGAATAGACATATAGATCAATGGGACAGAATAGAGAGTCCAGAAAGAAACCCAGGACTCAATGGTCAATTAATATCCAACAAAGGGGGAAGGAACATAAAATGGAGTAAAAACAGTCTCTTCAACAAGTGGTGTCGGGAGAACTGGACAGCAACATGCAAAATCATAGAACTAGACCACCAAATTACATCATACACCAGAATAAACTTAAGGTGGATAAAGGACTTAAACATAAGCAGTGCCACCATAGAGGTCCTGGAGAAAAATATAGGCAGTACAATTTTAGATCCTACACAGAAATATGTTCACTGATACTTCTCCAAAGGCAAAAGAAATAAAAGAACAAATAAATACATGGGACTATATCAAACTGAAAAGTTTCTGTTCAACTAAAGAAGGCACTGGCAAAATTAAAAGGGAACCAACTGTATGGGAAACCATATTTGCCAATGATACCTCAGACAAGGGTTTAATATCCAAAATATATAATGAACTAGTGCGACTCAACACCAGGGAGACAGACAGCCCAATTAAAAAATGGGCAAAGGACCTGAACAGACAACTCTGAGGAAGACATACAAAGGGCCCAAAGGCATATGAAAGAATGCTCAACATCACTAGCCATCAGAGAGATGCAAATTAAAACCACAATAAGATACCACCTCACACCTATCAGAATGGCAATCATCAACAAATCAACAAACAACAAGTGTTGGCAAGGATAAGGGGAAAAGGGAACCCTGGTGCACTGTTGGTGGAAATGCAGGCTGGTGCAGCCACTATGGAAAACAGTACGGAGTTTCCTCAAAAAACTAAAAATGGAACTTCCTTTCGATCCAGCAATTCCATAGGTCTATACTCAAAGAACCCTGAAACACCAATTCATAAGAACCTACATTACCCCTATATTCATAGCAGGGCTATTTACAATAGCCAAGTGCTAGAAACAGCCTAAGTGCCCATCAGTGGATGAATGGATCAAAAGACTTTGATATATGTACACATGGAATACTACACAGCAGAGAAAAAGAACTCCTACCCTTCGCAACAACATGGATGGAATTGGAAAGTATTACGCTTAGTGAAATAAGCCAGTCAGTGAGAGACAAAATACCACATGATCTCACCCATTACAGGACAATAATGAGCAAATCAAACAAACAAGCAAAACAGAACCAGATACATGAATACAATGAATAGACCTTCAGTTGGCAGGGTGGAGCAGGGAGGAGAAGGCAAAGAAGGGGAGCAGTTTAATCAAGGAACTAGTATGGAAGAACCATGGACATGGACAACAAATGGGATTGACCTTGTTGGGGTGGGGAAGGGGACAGAGGGAGGAAAAAGGGGATAGATATAATACAACAATAAAATTAAATTAAAAAAAAAATAAAAAGTATGTTACTTACCTTTGACTGGTGCACCATCCATTATTTCATATTTAGCAATTGTTTCTGTTTCTGTTGTGGTACTGGGTCCTAGTGCATTAATGTAAATGATAGTAATTTAAATATTTCCAGAATATAATTTCCTGTCTTAATACTTTTTTCCTTTTTCCTACTAATTATTTTAATAATTTTTCTTTCCACTTTGTGAAAATGTTGATCATTTTTTTTTATTTCATGATCTACACGTAGCATACTTAACAATCAACTAAATGTTTCACTCCCTTCCTCCCAAAGATTATATACAATGAGAGAATCTTCTTCACAGAGTTCCTTCTATAGTTTCCAAATTGGAAACTAGCTAGTTTTCTCTGCAATACCCAAACTGTCTTCTCTTAGAGTTAAAGTTAACTTTAACATAAATAAAAATGTGACTGTTATATAAGTTCTTTTAAATTTGGGGATTCACCGTCTAGAAAATTAGTGGAATCAAACATTTTCATTATTTTAATTGGGTAAAAAAATATGGAATGACAAATTTGCATGTCATCCTTGCACAGGGGCCATGCTAATTTCTGTATTGTTCCAATTTTAGTATACGTGCTGCTGAAGAGAGCACCAGACATTTTAAAAAAGTCAATGATATGGTAAGTGAAAAAAGTATACCAAAATATATAGTAATGATCCCATATAGTATGTACTTATAGTAATAAAATATACAACATACAAAGACTAAAGTCTATTCTGGATTATGAGTACTTTTGACTTTTTAGAATAAACTGTAATTTCAGTAAACGATGACTTAAAAGCAAATAATGGGAACCTGAAGTTTGGTTTTAATGTCTTTAAATCACTTAACTTTTTATTAGCATGTGAAATATGGAAATTAAGAAATCACAGATGATCCTGGATGCTGTGGCTCAGTGGATTGAGTGCCAGCCTACAAACCAAAGCATCGCCAGTTTGATTCCCAGTCAGGACACATGCCTGGGTTGTGGGCCAGGTCCCCAGTTAGGGGTGTGTGAGAGACAGCTGTCAATGTGGCAATGTGTCTCTCATGCACTGATGTTTCTCTCCCTATCATTCTCCCTCCCTTGCCATCTCTCTATAAATAAAATACTGAAGAAACAAATTTTTTAAAATATATAACATAAAAATTAAAAAGAAATCATAGATGTCTGTAATTATTACTACCAATTATATATTCTTAAAACATGTTACCTAAAATTATTTTCAGCAAATAAACAAAAACAACAAAACTAAAGGGACAAACTAAATCTATATACTAATTAAAAGTAAAAAGTAGTTTATGGCCCTGGCTGGGTGGCTCAGTTGGTTGGAGCATCATCCCATACACCAAAAGGTTGTGGGTTCAATTCCCGGTCAGGGCACGTACCTATGTTGCGGGTTTAATCCCCAGTCAAAGTGTACACAGGAGGCAATTGATTGATGTTTCTCTTTCTCCCCCTTTCTAAAATCAATAAACACATTCTTGAGTAACGATTGTTTTTTAAAAAGCAGTTTATGAACCAATAAATGATCTGGGGGCAACTGGTTGGTCAGTGATACAGAAAAAGGTTGGATCTGTACCTATCTTACATCAGGACAAATTCCAAATGATTTAAACAAAATTCCAAAACTATAACATATTATTTTAGTAGCATTAAGCCAAACAAATATTATTAGAACCTCAGTGTGAAAAAGGACTTTCTAATTCTGACATAAAACCCAGAGTCTATAAAAGGCAAACATGGTCTTGGCTGGTAGCATGGTGAATAAGGTGTTGGCCTAACCCAAAGGTTGCTCATTCGATTCCTAGCCTGGGCACAAAACCAGGTCGCAAGCCAGGTCTCCAGCCAGCTCCGTAGCTGGAGCCAGAGGAAAAGCAACCATACATTGATGTTTTTCTTCCGCTCTGCCTCTCTCCCTTCTTTTCTCTCTAAAAATAATAAATATATATATATGTTTTTTAAAAAGGCAAAACTACCAAGTGACTACATAAATAATGAGAACTTCTACATGGCATAAATCACCATGGCAAGACAATCTGGGCAAAAAAATTTTTACTGTTATTAATAGAAAAAGACATTGACTTCCATAATATATAAATAGTTTCTACAAATAAGAAAAGCCTATAATCCAATAGAGGTGGGGCAAAGTATATGGATAGGCAATTTACAGAGAAGAAATGCACTAGCTTTTACATACATGAAAAGTTGCTCACCCTCACTCGGAATGCAAAAACTAAGTTCAAACTACAAAGGGGCACTTCTTCCCCCTACCCATCAAATCAGCTAGAAGTTTTATAACCTTGTGCTGGTGAGAACAAAGGAAAAAGAAGCACTGCTCCACATTCACTGCTGGTAGGTGCAAACTGTTACAAACCCTAAAAAAGACAAACTGGTATTATGTATCAAAATTAAAAACCGAAGCCCTGGCTGGTGGCACAGTGGATAAGGAGCTGGCCTACAAACCCAAAGGTCGCTAGTTCAATTCCCAGCCAGGGCACATGAGGCAGGTGAAAGGCAACCATACATTAATGTCTCTCTCCCACTCTGCCCCTCTCCCTTACCCTCTCTCTAAAAATAATAAAATACATATTTTTAATTTATTATTGTTATATTACAATTGTCCCATTTTTATTTATTTTTTAAAGATTTTATTCATTATTTCCAGAGAGAGAGAGGAAGGGAGACAGGCAGAGAGGGACAGAGACATCAATGTATGGGCTGCCTTTCATGTGCCTCCAGCTACAGACCTGGCTGGAGACCTGGCTTGCAACCTGGTTATGTGCCCTGGCTGGGAATCAAATCAGTGACCTTTAGGTTCGCAGGCTGGTGCCTTATTCACTGTGCCACCAGCCAGGGTAATAACTAAAATCTTAGGGGAAAAAAAATGAATATACCCTTTGAAACAGCAATTTCACTTATCTTGCACACATACAAGATTGGGCAAAATGGCCCATTATTTAACTGAAGCACTTTTTGTAATAAAAGACTAGAAACAACCTGTATGTCCACCTATATAAGAGTGGTTAAATTCTACTACATACACCAAATGGAGCACTCTAAAAAGGGTGAGGACATGTTCTTTCTTATACGTTGATATGAAAAGATCTGTAAGATATGTTACTAAGTGAAAAAGCAAGTTTATATTGTATATAACCATATAACTAGAGATGGCTGCACGTATATGCACAAATATCTAAGATATTTTATTTTACAAAGTTTCATTTTTCAAAATGTACAGCTGGTGAGAGCTTTTGTTCACACATCTTCACCAGCAGCTGGGGCCTCCCTACCTTTGGTGTTTCTGGTATAAATTCCTTGAGCTGTGTGCTTTGAAACTAAATACTAAGGAACTCCCAAAGGGCTGCCTTGGCCAAGGAACCATGGATCTTTATCTCTCAAGAGTCAACAGCTGGGGTTATGACCTTATAGTTGGGAACTTCCTTACAGAGTTTGTCATATGTTGCTTTGTCAACAAAGACAAGGTTATTGAGCTTCTCCCCAACTTTGCATTTGCACCACTTTTTTTTGGCCTTGCTCCAGATTTATTCATTGGGTCTTTTGTCTTTCTTGGCTGATTTTTCTGGCATCTTTCTTCTCATCTTCCTTGGGCAGCATAGCGAAACTCAAACAGTAGCTGCTACCACTGCTGCCTCAAGAAGATATCAGACAAAAAGGAAGTATAAAAGGATTTTAAAACTTATATTACCTATGATCTGGAGTACTAAAAATAGGACATTTTTACTTAATTTTTGAACCGTGCAAATTTATTACCTAAGTAGTTCCCTCCCTTTATTCATAGTTTCAATTGCCTGATGTCAATTATAGTCCAAAAATATTAAGTGGAAAATTCCAGAAATACACTTGGTAAGTTTTAAATTGCTCACTGTTCTGAGCAGTGTGATGAAATCTTGTGCTGTCCCACTCCATTCTGCTTGGAATGTGAATCATCCTTTTGTCTAGTGTATCCACACATTATAAAGGCAGCCTGATCCTCATGTAGCAGCCAGTTCAGTTATCATTATCAACTGTTACAGTGTCAAAGTGCTGGTGTTCAACTAACCCTACGTCATTCACCACACTTTATCTCACCACACAGGCACTGTATCATCTTATGTGATCACAAAAAGAGTGAATACATTATAGTAAGATATTTTGAGAGAGAATGAGATCATATTCACATAACTTTTATTATAGTTATGTGATTAATAACTTATTGTTGTATTTTGTTAGTATTTTTTTTTTTTTTTTAAGAGAGGGGAAGGGAGAGAGGCAGAGAGTGAGAGAGACTTCAATATATGGTTGCCTTTCACCTGCCTCCAACTATGGATCTGGTTGGAGACCTGGTCTGCAACCTGGTTATGTACCCTGGCTGGGAATTGAACCAGGGACCTTTGGGTTCGCAGGCCAGTGCCTTATCCACTGTGCCACCAGCCAGGGCTTGTTACTCTTACTGTGCCTAATTTATAAATTAAACTTTACCATAGGTACGTATGTATAAAAAAATACAAAGTATATGTAGAGTCTAATACTATCCATAGTTTCAGGTATCCACTTTGCATCTTAAAATGTATCCCCATGGATACGTGGTAACTATTAATTTTTTAAAATACATAAATGAGTAACTTACTGCCAGAAATATTACATACCAAAGTTAGTATCCAATATATTTGATGTTTAAATGCTAATTAGATTTAAAAATTTCAACTAAAAAAGCAATTTCCATTCAAATACTATTTCAACTTACCAATTCCTGTGATCTCTTTTTTAATCAGTTGTAACTCCATATGTTGGATTTTTATTCTTACTAATAAGAAGTAAATTTTTCCAACAATCACATCCTTTAAATGATACCTTTGGGGAAAGAATATATCTCACTTACTACATATTTAAAAACAAAGAAAAAAGTAAAATATGCCCTAAAGGCTTTATTAAACATCTTTAGATTAACAACTATTTTAAGAATACCATTTTGACACTTGTATTGTTTAATATTCTGTTTTCAAAAATGTCTTATAGATCACTTACAGTATGCACCACTTAATGAAAGGGATATATTTTAAGAAAGGCATCATTAGAATCTTGTCATTGTGCAGACATCATAGGGTGTACTTACACAAACTTGGTGGTATAGCCTACTACACACAGGTTTATGTTATACCATTGTTGTATATGCAGTGTGTTGTTGAATGAAATGTCATTATGTAATGCATGACTATACTATAAAAAGAAATCAAACTTTTACCTATCAATACAACTCAGAAGGGAAAATTAGCCTAATTATTAGTCCTTAAAGGTTAAATTAGTTTTCAAAGAATTTAAGGATGGAAAATTAAGATTCTTATGATTAAAATATTCATTTGGTGTATGAAGTTGTTTTTGAACAAAAAAAACTGCACAAGAGTTTTGTATCATTATTATTACTCCAAGTGCTAAAATAGTATAGCTAACAAATCACCTGGCCTCAAAGATAGACTTCCTAGTTGAGTTTGTTGCTGTAATATCTAATAATCAAAGATCTTTCGCAAGTACCTTGAAATATGGTGGTAATAAGACTAGGAATTCCCACAATACCCTGAAGGCTTTTTAGGCCTTCTCCCTACTTTGGATCTCAAAATAATATCCCAGAGTTGACTGATGCAATTATGTCAGTCTGGAGGGAGGTTTCAGTGAGAGGTTTTTAAGTTCTAAACTATCTGATAATTTTATCAATTGATATATTGGGTTGCCCAAGAAGTTCATTTAGTTTTGTCCATATAATGGCTCTAGTAGTGCTTAGTTATCTTTTACTTCATTTAAAACAATTTTGTGAGACTGCATTGACAGTTGTCACATCAGCATGCATTTAAAAAAACACTTATCCAAATTGGTGTATTTTTGTGCAGCAGTTTTAATATTGAAGATAGAAGACAGTAAGTAACATTTTCAATGCATCCTGCTTTATTATTTTAAGAAAGGTGAAAATGCAAAAAAAAAAAAGACCTGTCCAGCATATGGAAAAGGTGCTGTGACTGATCAATCTGTCAAAAGTGGTTTGCTATTTTTCCTAGTACTACTGACATTTTGGCCAAATAATTCTTTGCTGTGGGGCTGTCTTATGCATTGGGAGATGTTTAGCAGTGCCCCTGGCCCCTACCCACTAGAAGCCAATAGCGGGAGATAGCTGACATACTCAAAATATCCAAGTAAGTAAAGCTGATGAAAATGAAAAATGTGTCTTTTATTTTGTTTTCAATGTTATAAACTGGGGAGTGACAATAAAAAATAATGTTACAGCCCTGGCTGTAACAGTGGATAAAGCGCTGACCTGAAAACCCAAAGGTCACTGGTTCAATTCCCAGCCAGGGCACATAACCAGGTCTCCAGCTAGCTCCATAGCTGGAGGCAGGTGAAAGGCAACCGTACAATGACGTCTCTCTCGTCTCTCTCCCCCTCTGCCTCTCTCCCTTCCCCTCTCTCTAAAAAAAATAATAAAGTCTTTTTTAAAATCATGTCACAGAAGAGTGCACAGGAAGGGAATAAAAGTGTGTGTACTTCCAGTTCTTCAACAAATAAATTTTAATGGGGGTGGGGTCAACCAAATGCAATGTGTCTGTATGCACTAAATCTGAAATCTTATATAAATACTAATTTGAACCAGGTATGAAACAATACAGGGAAATGTAAACACTGAATATGTGAAGATATTAAGGAATTAACATTTTTAGATATAATAGTCATATTAAAAATAACACAATTTTCATAAATAAAATTTTGTATCTGGAATTTGCTGGTATATAATCTAAGGGGAATATATGGCTGGACACAGACAAAACAAATCTGGAGCTGGGGAACGGGTTTATGAGGATTCATTGTACTCTTCATATACAGTACTTCGCTACATGTTTGAAATTTTCCACAATAGGGTTGAAAAGGCATTAAAGATCCAATTTCTGTAAAAACACAACATATACAAACATATATACCTTCCCCTCTCACATGGAAAGACATGTTAGAAAATATATTATTACAATGGTAAAGATGAAATATATGGTATTTTTACTTCTGTTGACTCTACCACATTATCAAAATTTTCAATAATGAAAATGTATTTATTGTTTGTTAGAAAAAATATTATTTTCATTTAGCTTTAAAAAGATCACCAGGCTAAAGTGACATCAGGCCAGTAAAATAAATCTTTATGGACATAAGGGATCAGCTATCTTCTGAGATGGTAAGATGCTCTACAAAAAATGACCAAGCAAAAACTTATCAGAAATAGGATATGAAGGACACTTGCACTCAGTCAAGCCAGAACTCCTGAAGTTTCTTTCAGCTCAGAGATGCTGTTGCTCTGTTAAATCAGGTTAATGTCAATTCTACCCTCCCTTTGACCAATTTACAAAAACCTGAAAAGCTTACTTCTTAATTTTCCCTGAACATTTATCTGTTTGTGAAAGAAACTTACTTTGATTTATTATATTCAAATTCTATGTGTAGACAATCTTCAATGCCCACTTCCATCTTAATAGAGTTGTTAACATCAGGATAGGTAGCAAGCTGGTGAACAATGAGATCATATTCTTTTACCAGGTCTGTCAGTCTTCTTACTATTGTCACTTTAAGAAAATACCTACAAAGTTAATGGAAAGATTAAGTTAAATCTCCTATGATAGATTTCAATGTTTTAAAAAAGCAAACATTAACTGTTTAACTCAGGCTTCTTGTTACTAGAACTCTTTTGGAATCAATTTACTTCATTTACTTCATGAAGGAGTTCTAATTTTTAAATAAATGCCCCTACCATGGGGGGAAGGGGATAGGGAGAAACAGTTCAATTTCAAGAATAATTCACATACTTTTTAGATGAATTTGGAGTACTATCATTAAGCCTATTGGAGGAAAGCGCTCTAGGTCCCTTTTTAACCATATAATAAGTGATAAAGGAGTTCTGTTGGGGAACTAATGGATTTATAGGGTAATTCCATTTACACAACAAATAAAGTATAAGGGACAATTCACACGAAGGAAGTATATGACTAAAACTTCTCATAACAGGGTTCCCTAAATCTATGATAGAAGACTCTTACTACCTTAGATCAGCATTAGCCAGAAAAAAACAAAACATTTGACAGAATTTTTTAAACTCGTAAGTCTTCAAGTCCTGAATTATAATAGACATTCTAAAAACACACTCTACAGTAACCATTATTTTCTAGTTTTGACTGTGCACAGTTTCTAATACACCTAATTCATACCTCAAGCGAACATTGGCACCGATGTAAGATTCATATGGCTTTTCAACTTGCATAAATTCAAAATCATAACTTCTGCTCTGGGTCAGTTCTCCTGGTAAGGCTAGTTCTTTGACTAGGTTTACAAATTCGTGAGTATTACTCTTGTCATTGAAAAGTTCTAAGAAATTTTAAAAAGCAAAAAGACCAATTACATTTAATATCATTTCATCTAAACCCAAACTTCCACCTCCAAAGCAAATAAAAATGAATTCATTCCTTTAATGTAGTTAGGGTTTGCCCAATAAGAATCTGTTTTTAAAAGGCACATTTCCAGCAATTATTTGAAACTCCTCCCTTCAAGGTGAAAGCGTATTATTCTTTTGTTTTAGGTAGGTAAATATATTACCTTGAAAAAATTACATATAACACACAAAAAACTAAAATCTACTATCAATTAACTACTATAATTTGGCCCTCAAGCATAACCTCATCTAGAAAACAATTACACATTATAATTCTGATACTTTATGACTGTACAGTAAAACTTAGAAAGCTAGATTTAAAACAAGCTATGTATACAGTATTATAAAGACCGATTTTTCTGAATTTGCAATACCAAAAGATTTATAGTTAAACGCGTGCTAAACCAAAAATGTCTCTGAATATATGTATGGAAAGTTGAATTAAGTCAAGAAGAAATTACGCCTTTCCTTTTCACATGGAATTTTCTCTTGACAGGCACGTTCTAGGTTAGGAAGACAAATGGCATGGGTAATTAGAAAGTGACAGATGAAGGTGACACATAATTATAAGTAAAGCTGATGAAAAAAA
Organism: Noctilio leporinus; assembly: GCA_004026585.1. Lineage (NCBI taxonomy): Eukaryota > Metazoa > Chordata > Mammalia > Chiroptera > Noctilionidae > Noctilio > Noctilio leporinus. Next base: position 226,595 of record PVIW01000931.1, on the reverse strand, counting down.
TATGGGCAGATAGAAACTTCAGTGAGTCAACTAATCAGAATTATTTTTCAAGGCTGGTTAACTCCTTTCATTTTTTAGTAATTAATTTTAATAAGAAAAAGCAGGATGAGTAATTTAATACAATTAAAATATTATTTAATGTTTATAAAATAAATCCTTTTATTATGCAAAATTAATTCCTTCCACAAAGCTAAGTTCTATTCATTACTGAAATGCTAAATCCAACCCTCTAGTTATCAAAGAAAAAAAAAAAACTATTTTACAACTCACCAATTTGACCTACAAATTCAATTCTAATTCCTTGGTGCTCTAGCCTCTTTCCAGGTTGCTTAAAGGCTAGGTTTACCTGCCAAAACATGAAATTATAAAAGATGTTAATCCTTTGAGTGGGCCTACCAACTGATTCCTTCCAGATGAATGCAATGTGTAAGTATTTCAGGTATTTATTTTTAAACTTTGAGACACCACCACATACCTAGATCATGATGACCTTGACAGGACCAGAAAACATATAACTTATTCAAATAATTCAAATACAATCACTAATGAACCTATTACTTACAGGTATACTTGAAGCTCTGTTAAAGAATCATTATAGCTGGAGAGCTATAAAGTCTCAATTAAAAAAAGAAAGAAGAGGGGGGTAGCTTTCAACTAATCAAATGTATTTTTCTGGTCAGGCAGTTTAACATTCCTACAACAACAGCATTTTAATGTAAGGTAAATCACTAATTCCAAGAACTGACCTGAAGGATCACTTTCAGCTTTTTGTAACCAAAACTATATTGTTATGATTCCTAACCTTAAAAGCAAGGCTTATTGCCCAGAGTTTGCTACTTGGCCCAAAAACAGAATATTTAAAGATTTAAATTTTGAATGATTTATCTTACATACTTCTGAAGCAAAATATATCATCTCAAAATCCCTGAATTCCTATCTGCCAAATAGAAACCCTAATTTTATAAATTTTTAACTTGACAAAATATCCATACATACATATATGTGTACTTACATGTACAATATAAGTACATACATATAAAAAATAAAATTCCGGCCCTGCTGGTGTGACTCAGTGGATTGAATGCCAGCCTGCAAATTACAAGATCGCTGGTTCAATTCCCAGTCAGGGTATATACCTGGGATGTGGACCAGGTCCCCAGCTGGGGGCAGCTAATCAATGTTTTTTTTCCATTCCCCTCTCCCTCCCCCTTTTCCTAAAAATAAATCTTTTTTAAAAAATTCCAAATGTTTAAGGATTAGCTAACAGATGAGCACATTCTTTACTATAAAATACATTAGCAATGTGACTGTTTGGAAGCTTTTTCCTTCCAACAATGCTGCTCAAAAGACAATGGAAATCAGGGGCCAATTAATAAAAGAGACCCAATTACTTTGGTTACAACTATATAAGTTAAAATAATCACTCTTCTGTATCTTCCATATTTATAACCAGGATGAGTTAGTTACCTGCCTTCCAAATTAATATCTCAGAAAAATAAGTAAATAATTAAGTTGTGGTACATCATATAATGGAATATTATTAAAGTTTAAAATAATATGGTCAAAGAATTTTTAATGATGTGGGAAGATGTGCATGATGTTACATGAAGGAAGCACAGTCAAACTGTATACAACTATCATACCAATTATATATTTTTAAAACTACAAAAAGCAAACGCTTCACAGCAGTTACTTCTGGAATGGATGATAATGAATAATTTTGTTTTCTTTGTACTCTTTAAGGGTTTTTTTTTTCCATTTTTAAAAATATTAGGCAAATAATACTCTCAAAGTCAGAACAATATTTTAAGGAAAAAAGTGTAGTACTTAAATATGCTTCACACACACTAACAAGTTAAATTTCAGCTTTGAACCACAAATAAAACAAGCATAACTCCTCGCTGTTTCGCATGCCAAGCAGTAATTAGAGCTATTCTTTAATTTGTACTAATAAAGCCTATAGAAAAAAGTATACTTTACAATGTCTATTTGGCAACAGTTTATCTCTATTTGAACATAGCTATACCTGACATTTTTAAAATTCAGTTCTTCAGGGGGAAAAAAAAAACACTTGAAACCACTCAAGGCAGAAATGCAAAGTTGTTCCATTTTCCTGCCAAATTGCCTACATGCTAAATTTTCCTTGATTCCCACTGATGTTAAAATATAATTGCTTTTGGCCCTGGGTGGTGGCACAATGGGTAAGACGCCAGCCTGCAAACCCAAAGGTCTCTGGTTCAATTCCCAGCCAGGGCACGTAATCAGGTTGTAAGCCAGATCTCCAGCCAGGTTCATAGCTGGAAGCAGATGAAAGGCAACCATACATAGATGTCTCTCTACCTCTCTTCCTCTCTCCCTTCCCCTCGCTCTAAAAATAAAATCTTTATAATAAGTTTAAAATCTTTGGTATGACATTTGAGGACTTCCACAATTCAGTCTAAACTACCTTTCAGCCTCATTAATTCTAAAATAAATATATATATATAACGATATATATATAGTTGCTTTAAAAGTATATTTTATTGATTATGCTGATAGTTGCCCCAAGTTGTTTTTGTTTTTTTGCCTCCTTTGCCCAGTACCCTCCTTCCCTCCAGCATTCCCCCCATTTAGTTATGTCCATGGATCATGCATGTAAATATTTTGGCTTCTCCGTTTTCTATACTATTTTTAACATCCCCATTTATTTTTACTATTCTTAACATCCCTATTTATTTTGTATCTATCAGTTAGGATTCTTGATCCCTGCACCATTTCCCCATTCTCCCCCTTCCCATTGACAACCCTCCGTATGATCCCCATACCTATGATTCTGTTACTGTCCTAGTTGTTTGCTTGGTTTGTTTTAGGGAGGCGTTTAGACTCATTTGTTGAGAGTTACGAGTTTGTCATCATATTACTGTTCGTAGTTTTGATCTTCTTTTTCTTAAATAAGTCCCTTTAACACTTCATATAATAAGGGCTTGGTGAAGATGATAAGGGCTTGGTGATGATGAACTCCTTTAGCTTTACCTTACCTGGGAAGCACTTGATCTGCCCTTCCATTCTAAAGGATAGCTTTGCTGGATAGAGTAATCTTGGCTGTAGATGCTTGCTTTTCATCACTTTGAATACTTCTTGCCCACCTCTTCTAGCTTACAAAGTTTCTTTTGAGAAAATCAGCTGATAGTCTTATGGAAACTCCTTTGCTTTTAAGATCTTCTCTTTAACTTTTTTACCATTTTAATTATAATGTCCAACTTGTTTGGGACTCTGTACTTCCTGGACTTGTATATCTATTTCCTTCATTATTTTTTCAAGTAACTTTTCAATTTCTTGCTCTTCTGATTTTTCCTTCTGGCACCCCTATGATCTGGATGTTGGTATGTTTAAAGTTGTCTCAGGGGTTCCTAATCTTCTCGTTTGTTTTTTTTTTTTTCAATTGTTTCTTCTTTCTGTTCCAGGTAAATGCTTATTTCTTCCATTTGTTTCATATCATTGACTTGAATCACAGCTTCCTTCCCATCCTTTTTGGTTCTCCATATATTTTTATTTCACTTTACACACTCTTCACTTCTTCCTTTATTTTGTGGGCATTATCATTTCTCTGGGCATACTCATCACCAGTGTTTTGAACTCTGCATCTGATAGGCTGGCTATCTCCATTTGCTTTTGTTCTTTTTCTGAGGTTTGTTCTGTTGTTTCACTTGGGCCATTATTTTTTTTTTTTAAGATTTTATTTCATTATTTTTAGAAAGAGGGGAAGGGAGAGAGGCAGAGAGGGAGAGAGACATCAATGTATGGTTGCGTTTCACCTGCCTCCAGCCACAGACATGGCTGGAGACCTGGTTTGCAACCTGGTTATGTGCCCTGGCTGGGGAATCGAGTCTGCGACCTTTGGGTTTGCAGGCCGGCGCCTTAAACACTGTGCTACCAGCCAGGGTCTTCACTTGGGCCATATTTCTTTGCCTCAATTTGGCAGCCTCCCGTGTTACAGTTTCTGCATATTGGGTAGAGTTGCTTTGACACCATGGCTTGGTAGTGTATCCTGCAGGGTTCAGTGGTACAGTCTCTCTATCATTCAAGCTGGGTACTTGAGGGGCACCCTTTCTGTGGGCTAAGTACACCCTCCTCTTATAGTTGAGCCTTGGTGGCTGTTGGCAGATCAACATGAGGGATTTACTCAGGCCAGTCAGCTGCAAAGTCTGGCTGTGACCACTTACTACCAACTCCCACCGTCTGTGAAGGCAGAATTTTGCAGGATTAGAGTGGTGGTGCTCCTATGTGGTCTGAAGCTGTCCAGTGGGTGCACTGGTCCTGACATTTCCCAGGTGGTGCAGGCCAAGGTCAGCCGCTACCTGTGTTTTGCCCATGGCCACCCTACCTGAGCTATAAAGCAATCTGAGATGGCTGCTACTTGTGCTGGACCTATACAGACTCCCAGACTAAGCCAAGCTATGAATCTAAGCTGTCTGCTGGTAGTGCTGGACCTGGAGCTCACTGAGACTGCTGTTGCTTGTTTGATAGGATTTAGGAAGTTACGAAGTGTGAGCCAAGACCAACAAGGAAAGCAGCTTGGGTGGGGTGGAATCCCTGAGGCTTTCTATTGCAGGTCAAACAGAGGTAGCCAGGTTGATGGAGTCTCAGACATGGCACCAGCTTGCAGGCTCTGTCAGGGAGGGTTTAGAAAAAGGACAATGGCCTCTCCTGGCCTTGAGCCAGACACTTCAGTTTCTCCCTAAGTACCACCGGTGCATTTCAAGCTGCTACCCCAGTGTTGCAGCCCAAGAGACAGAGTCTGAGGTGAGTCCGCGTGTGGATTTTTTAGATGAACTGCTTGGTACTCCAGAAGTTTCTTCCACTGACTCAATCCCTACTGGCTTTTGCAGCCAGAAGTTGTGGGGACTCATCTTCCTGGCACTCGAACTGTGGGCTGGAGGGGACTAGTGTGGTGCTGGGACTCCTTGTTCCTAAGATATCCCTCCTGAATTTTTATCCACCACACATGGGTGAAAGACCAGCCCATTCTGCATCTACATCTACCAGTTGGGACAGATGTTTCTGTAGTTGTCGGACTTCCATTCAATTTGATTTCTGACAATTCTGGCTGATGGTTGCTCTATATTTTAGCTGTAATTTTGATGTGGTTGTGCGAAGAGGCAAGCCATGTCTGCCTACATCACCATCTTGACTGGATCTCAAAATAAAATTGCTTTTAAGTATAATTCAAAATATTCTGGGATCTGAAGAATCCTATAATAGGAAGGCATAATTATTTTGGTTTAAAAGCTATTCTGCAAAGGAGCACACAGAAAAAGTAAATGAAGTTATGATGGTGAACTGGTAAAGAATTTTTATACCAACTCAATTCTTCTTTTGTAACTTTTATTGCAATCTCAAACTGACAGAAAAATTGCAGAAACTCCACAAGGAAATCCCACGTAACCTTTACTCAGACCCATCAGATGTTTATATTTTGTCCCATATGCTTTTTCATCTTCTCTACATATACACATATGTATGCACACATACATACGTTCACAACTGAGAAAAAAGTGGAGACATGCCCCTCTGCCCGTAAACACTTCATGTGTACCTGCTAAGGAAATGGGCTTTCTCTTACATAATCACAGTGCAGTTATCAAAAATCAGGAAAGTTACCAATCCATGGTCTATATTCAAATTTCATCAACTATCCTAATAACGTACTTTACATCCTTTTTTCCTTCTGGCAAGGCTCCAATCCAGGATCACACATTATGTATAGTTATTTCTCTTTGGTCTCCTTTAATCTAAGACATTCCTAAGTCATTGCCTCTTGACTTTCATGTTCTTAAGAAGACAGGTCAGTTACTTTGCAGAATGTCTCTCAATTTAGATTTGTTTGCTGTTTTATTACAATTAGACTCGGCTTATGCATTTTTGGGAAAACACCCCAGAAGTGAAGTGGTGTCCTCAGTGCATCTCAGTAGGAAGTTTGATGCCAGTGTTCTAGTATTGGTGACATTCACTTTAATCACTTGGTCAAGGTGACCCTCCAGGTTTCTCCAAATTAAAGTTACTATAGTTCCTTTTGCCATTAATAAGTAATTACAGTAGAGAAACTTGAGACTAGTATACAGGGTACGCGCAATCAATTGGCAATAACTTCGTATTTCCTTGTTTCACGTGCTTAATTTTGAAAAACTATGTTTCTAAGGTTATGATTTAACATCACTGTTTTGGATATAAAGTATTAAATTCCGAGAGTAACCATCATGTTGATGAAATACGATGTTGGAGTCTATTATTGCAGTAAATGGAGACTTTTTGAACAATTTAAAAAATAATGACTATGTTTATGTATTTACATATAAGAATAGATTTCAAAATATAACATTTTGTGGTATGTTGTTTATTTTACTAAAATCTTGCCAACTGATCGTGCGCACCCTGTATATGTTTAAAAAGCTATAAACACAGTTCTAACAAGCCAATCTCAAAGCTCTTTCTTCAGCATATAATATTCTACAGATGTCTCAAATAATGCTGTCTTCAGGATCTATTTAAGGGGTGAAATTCATCTATACTGTATTTAAGACAAATACATTATCAGTATACTACATGCCATTTTATAGGGTCATTTATAGAAAACACCTGTACATTATTGTTGCGGGAGACTGTGGTTATCCAACATTAGTTTCCAACTGCTGCTAGAAGAATGTGGTCATATCATGTTCACATGAGATATGCAATAATACTCCTTGCTTAAAGATCTAAATTATAAACTTCTATAATTTCAGGCTTTGTTCACTCTTCCAATAAGAAACAGATGCAGAGTTCACTGTAAGTGGCTAGGTCCTGGTACTGTCACTTCCAAGACAATGAACTCATCACACTGCCACTGTACCACCTTCTTGAATCCTGGGGTTCTAGGAAACAACAAGAGGCATCCCATCCTGACACAAAATTCAATGAACAGTTTGTCAAAGAGGAAAAAAGAAGCCTTTCTTATTCTCTTGCTTCAAAGGGGATGTCTGGACCCAAGAGATGGTATTCATAATTTTTAAAAATGTACCTCAGTAATTAATCACACAGATAACTTAAGTATTTCCAGGTAACCAGTCACAAAAAAAAAAAAAACACTCATGTTTTCAAGCCCAAGAACATTGTTGACCAATAACAAGTTAACTCATGTTTGTACTTGCATTAGCTTTTACATAAAATTGCCAGTCAACACTGTGTTAAGGAATGCTTCAAAAACTCTCTTTTTGACACACAACAATTACACTTAATTCTAAAATGTATATGCTACAACAGTCCCAAGACAACTCAATGTGGAAAGAATACTCTTTTCAACAAATAATGCTGAAACAATAAATATCAATATATAAGAGAATGAAGTTGGATCCCTACTTTATACCATATTCAATTATTAACTCAAAATGGATCAAAGACCTAAATGTACAAGCTACAATTACAAAACTCTTAGAAGGAAAGATAGGTGTAAACCTTCATTACCTGTAATAGCCAAAATGCTTTCTCAGATGACACCAAAAGCACAAACAGCAAAAGAAAAAAATAAACTGTATTTCATAAGAATTTAAAACTTTGGTGCCTCAAAAGGTACCATTACCCTGGCTAGAGGCACAATGGATAAGGCGCCTGCCTGCAAACCCAAAAGTTGCTGGTTCTATTCCCCAGTCAGGGCCCATAACCAGTTGCAAGACAGGTCTCCAGCCAGGTTCTTAGCTGGAAGCAGGTGAAAGGCAACCATACGTTGATGCCTCTCTCCCTCTCTCTCTTCCCTCTCTTTAAAAATAATAAATAATAAAAGACAATTCACAGAATGAAAGAAAACATTTATAAAACATAACTGATAAAGGACCGGTATAAAGATTATAAAGAACTTTTACAATTCAACATCAAAAAGACACCTTTCTGGCAGTGAATACCCCCCACCCCCGCAACATGCCCCTCATCAAAGATCTCCTTTATCCCTCTCCAGAAGAGAAGAGGAAACAAAAGAACAAGCACCTGGTGAAGAGCCCCAATTCCTATTTCATGGGTGTGAACTGCTCAAGATGATATAAAATCACCACCATCTTTAGCTGTGCACAACAGGTTATTTTGTGTGTTGGCTGCTGGAGGAAAAGCAAGGCTTCCAAGACATGCTCCTTCCAAAGGAAGCAGCACTAAAAGCATGTGAATGAAGCTGAGTGGGGAAACATCCCAATAAACACATTTTGGATATATAAGTAAATAACCCAAAACAACATAATTCAATGAAAAATATGGTCAAAGAATAGGAATAAATTCTTCTCCAAAAGAGACAAACAAATGTCAACAAACAAACAAAAAGCTGCTCAATATAATTAATCATTAGGGAAATGCAAATCAAAACATAAAGAGATCCCACTGCAAACCAACCAAAATGGCCAAAATAAAAATTACAATCATAAGTATTATCAAGAATGGAAGAAAATGGAACCCTCATACATCACTACAGAGAATGTAAAGTGGTGCAACTACTTTGGTAAAGTTTGGCAGTTCCTCAAAAAGTTAAAGTGTTAAACATGAAGCAGCAATTATACTCCTAAGTGTACATGCAAGAGAAATGAAAACACATATTCACACAGAACTTGTTCACAAAAGTGCATTATTCACAAGAGCCAAAAACTAAAAACCCAAATGTCCTCAACTGATAAATGAAAAAAGGAAATGTGGCATATCCATGTACCACATAATTACATATTAGAATATTATTTAGCCATAAAAATGATATTTTGATACGTGCTACATTATGAATGAACCTTGAAAACATTATGCTAAATGAAATAAGGCAGGCACAAAAGGACAAATCTTGTATGACCACTTACATGAAATGCCTAAAACAGGCAAACTTACAGAAAAACAAAGTAGAGGTACCTAGGGACTGGAAGAAGAGCAATGAGTAGTTGCTAGTTAATGAGTACAAAGTTTCTGTCTGGGTTGATAAACCACTGTTGGAAACAGTGGTAATGGTTGTACAAAACTCTGAGTGCAATTAATGCCACTGAATTGTGTACATGTCAAAATGGCAAATTTTTAAATATGTATTTCTACCAAGTTCTTAAAAAGATACAAACCTTGAAAACATCACACTAAGTAAAAGGAGCCAGATACACAGATTTTATGATTTTATTTACATGATATGTCCAGGATAGGCAAATCCATAGTGAAACGAAGTAATTTGTACATTAATGGGTAATAGGTATCAGTCCATCTGGACTGCTATAACAAAATAACATAGACTGGGTGGCTCATAAACAAGAAAAATTTCTTGCTTACAGTTCTGAAGTCTGGGAAGTACAAGATCAAGGCACCAGTAGATTTGGTGTCTGGTGAGAGACTGCCTTCTGGCTCATAGACAGCTGCCTTCTCACCATGTCCTCACATGACAGAAGGTGCAAGATTTCTTGGGAGTCTTTTTTATGAGGGCACTAATCCTATTCACGGGACTCTGCCATCATGACCTAATTACCACCTTAAGTCCTCACCTCCAAATGCCTTGTATTGGTGATTAGGTTCAACACATGAATCTTACAAGAACACAAACATTCAGTCTATGGCACCAAGGAAATGATTGCTAATAGTATGGTGTTTCTTTGGATTGATGAAAATGTTATGGAATTAGTTGTGATAGTTGCACAACTCTGCAAATATAGTAAAAGTCACCAAACAACGCACTTCAATAGGGTAGATTTTGTAGTATGTGAATTATAATGCAATAAGGCTATATGAACAGAGCAGAAGGAGGTTGGAGTAGACTCACACAAACTCTGATTTATAACAAAGGTAATATTGCAATGTAGTGGGAGAACGGCTTTTCAAAAAAAATTTCAGCCCTGGCTGGTAGCACAGTGGATAAGGCGCCAGCCTGAGAACCCAAAAGTCGCTGGTTCAATTCCCAGCCAGGGCACAAAACCAGGTTGCAAGCCAGGTCTCCAGCCAGGTCTGTAGCTGGAGGCAGGTGAAAGGCAACCATACACTGATGTCTCTTTCTAAAAATTATAAATTTTATTGTATTTTTGCAATTACCATTTAGTCCCTTTTTAACCCCCAGCCCCCAATCACCAAACTGTTGTCCATGAGTCCTTTCTGCGCAATCCTCTACTCCCTAACCCCACCTGCCTCGCCACTAGCTGTCATCTGCTCTCCATGTGTGAGTCTGTCTCTGTTTTGCTAGTTCTGTTTGTTCATCAGGTTTCTATGAGTTAAGTCATATGGTATTTGTCTTTCTCTGGATTATTAGCATTATGTTCTCCAGGTCCATCCATACTGTCACAAACAGTAAAATTTTCTTCTTTTTTACAACTGAGTAGATTCCATTGTGTAAATGTCCCATAGTTGTTTTTTCTTTTTTAAGATTTTATTTATTATTTTCAGAGAGGAAGGGAGAGAGGCAGAGAGGGAGAGAAACATCAATGTATGGTTGCCTTTCACCTGCCTCCATCCAGGGACCTGGCTTGCAACCTGGTTATGTGCCCTGGCTGGGGAATCGAACTAGCAACCTTTGGGTTCACAGGCCGATGCTTTAACTACTGTGCCCCCAGCCAGGGCTTCCATAGTTGTTTTATCCACTCATCTATTAATGGACACTTGGACTGCTTCCATATCTTGGCAACTGTAAAAATCACTGCAATGAACAGAGGGGTGCTTACGATCTTTAAAATTAGTATTTTGGGTTCCTTTCGATATAGTCCCCGAAGTGGAATTGCTGGATCAAAAAGCAGATCCACTTTTAATTTTTTGAGGTCTCTCCATACTGCTTTCCACAGTGGCTGCATTCCCACCAACAGTGCAAAAGGGCTCCCCACCTTTCTCCACATCCTTGCCAGCACTTATTGTTTGTTCTTTCTTGATGACAGCCATTCTGATAGGTGTGAGATGGTGGTTTTTTCAATAAAATGTACTGGGCTAATTAGACAGTCATATGTATAAAAATAAAAACAAAAACTAGCCTTGACTCCTAATGTCAAACTTAGGATCTAAATGCAAAATAAAAATTTACAGAAGTAACTTCATGACCTTGAATAGGAGTCAAAAAGCACTAACAAACAAAAAGGAAACATTGCCCTGACTGGTGTGGCTCAGTCAGTAGGTCATCGTTCCACAAACAAGAAGGGTCACTGGTTCGATTCCTGTTCAGAGCACATGCCTGGGTTGCAGGCCAGGTTCTCAGTTGGAGGCATGCAAAAGGGGACCACTCAATGTTTCTCTCACACATCAATGTTTCCCTCCTTTTTTCCCCCCACTTCCTGTCTCTCTGGAAATAAATAAAACCCTTTAAAAAAAAAAAAAAGGAAACACAACATTTGTATCGTATTTAAAAAACTGTTCATCAATAGATACCGTTAAGTTAGTGAAAAGTTAAGCCAGAAAGTAAGAGAACATATTTACAATACATATAAAGGTGAAGGACTCTATTTTAATACAAAGTATTTGTATTTTAATACAAAACTCTTATCAAATAACACCAAAAAAATCCTAAATATCAGTTAGTAGAAAAATTAGCCAAAAAATGCTTGAACAGGCACTTCACAAAAGGTATCAATCTGCCAATAAATGTATGCAAAGTTGCACAACTTCATTACGTGTCAGGGAACTGATACCATGAAACAATCAAGAAGGTGAGAAGAAGACAAGCCATAGATGGGGGAAAATATTTGCAAAAGCTCTGATAAAGGACTATTACGCAAATTTACCCAATTAAAACTATTAGGCAAAATATTTGAACAGACACCTCACCAAAGATATATTTGACAAATATTTAAAAAGATGGTCAACATCTTATTCTTAGCGAATTGCAAATTAAAACAATGAGATGCCACTACATATCTCTTAAACAAATTCTAAAACTGACAACACTGAATGCTAGCAAGAATGTGGAGCAACAAACTCTTAATTTATTACTGGTGGAAATGCAAAATGGTAGTACTACTTTGGAAGACAGTTTCTAACAGATCTAAAAACAGGCTAAACATATGGTACAGCAAGCCCACTCGTAGGTATTCATACAAATGAGTTGAAAATTTACGTCCATACAAAAACCTGTACACAGGTATTTACAGCAGCTATATTCATAATTGTGAAAACTTGGAAGCAATCAAACGTCCTTCAGGTGAATGGCTAAGCTGTGGCACATCTGGACAATGTAATATTATTCAAGACCAAAAAGATATGAACTATCAAGCCATGAAAAGACATAGAGGGAACTAAAATGCCTATTATTAAGTGAAAGAAGATAATCTAAAAAGGCTACATATTGTGATTCCAACTATATGACATTCTAGAAAAAGCAAAACTATGGTAATAATAAAAAGGTCAGTGGAGCCCTGGCTGGTGTGGCTCGGTGGATTGAGTAATGGCCCGCAAACCAAAGGGCTGCCAGTTTGATTCCCAGTCAGGGCACACGCCTCTGTTGCAGACCAGGTTCCCAGTTGGGGGTGTGCGGAATGTAACCACACATTGACGTTTCTCTCCTTCTCTTTCTCCCTCCCTTCCCTTCTCTCTAAAAATACATACATACAATTTTAAAAGTTAATTAGAAAAAAAAATATCAGTTGTTTGCAGGCAAGGAAGAGATGAAAAGACAGAACAAGGAGGATTTTAGGGCAATGTATATTATGTTATCATACATTTGTCCAAACCCAGATACAACCCCAAGAGTGAACGCTCAGGTAAACTATGGACAGTGACTATGATGTGCCAGTGTAGGTTCATCCTTGGTAAAAAAAAAAATATACCATTCTAAGGAGTAATGTGTGGGGACGCTATGCATGTGTAGAAGTTGGGACTCAAATCTCTGTATCACCCTCTCAATTTTGATATAAACCTACAACTGCTCTAAAAAAAATTAAGTCTGCTAAAAAAACTTAAAAAAAAATGTACTTAGAGAAGCTCACCTCAGAAATACAGCACAAAAGGAATTTATTCTTGCTTTGGGTGGGATATCAAACCTCCCAATCTCCAAAATAATATCTAATACACGAAGAATTTTCATGCAGAGAATCCTACAATGCCAAGTCAAGTTTGGAAACCAATAACGATTCATTCCAACCTTCTCAATTTACAACTAAGATGCAGAAAGTGAAGTGACTTTTCAGAATTATATATTAAAACATGGTTAAATTAAGGCTCAATCTCCCAACTCCATACTCAGATATTTCAGCGAGCCCAGACTGGTGTGGTAAGACATGTTCCTAGTAACCCATGCCGGGTCGGAGACATCCAACGCTTGTTTTCTTTTTCTGTTACGTTTCTTTCCAAAGTGCTCAAAAATCATACTTAATAACCTGCTCTAGAGGTATACCAGGAATCAATAGTAACAACAGTTATAAGCATTGCAAAAAGACTAGACGCCACATACCCCCCGGTAAAAAAACACACCATCACCTGTATTCTTGCCAAAAGAATCAAACTTGAGTCTGATCAAGCCTCTGGATCCAGCTGCCAATAAATAGGCAGTAACTACATCATGAGTATACAGTCAGAGAGAATGCTACAGTTCAAATGGCTCAGGTTCTTCAACAAATAAATTATAAGGAAATGAAAGGTGTGAAGAGGCGTAAGAGAGATTTAAACGCTGTATCAATTTTTTTTTTTTAAAGAACAAGACAACTAAGAAATACCATTTATTTTTTTAAAAGTCTGCATAGTGGTTACTCTTGAGGGGAAGGAGCTGTGTTTGGGATGAAACACTGGGTATCTGGCAAAGTTCTTCTTGACTTGAATGGTGATTATAAAAAAATACTCAATACATTATTTTTGTTTTGTTTATGTGTTTTATTTCATAATAGATTAAAAATGAAAAAAACCTGGGTTAATAATCAGATTCCAGATATAATATCCTCTGAGCAAAATGTATGCCTGTAAAAGGTTTATCATTTTAAAAAATGTACTCTGAAGTTATTGATTAGACCTACATACAATCCTTAGCAATTCCAAAAATGTAAATTAAATGCCAGCTATTTTTTAAAAACCATACTGAAGTAGCTGTATTTCATTAAATATTCCCTTCTTCATTTATTTATTCCATAAACATTAGCCTAATTGACCTAGATAAAAGATTACTTTAAACCAGATAGGGAATGGCCATACTAGACTTAAAAAATAATAAATAAACAAGTCAAATAAATATTAAGTGAGGAAGAGGACAGAGGGGAGCAAAAAGGGGATGGATATAATACAACAATGATAAAATTAAATTAAAAATATATATATATATATAAAGTGAGAGCCTATTATATAAATAAGCTATACTTTATGGAGAATATGGAAGCATCACTGACTCTCTGATATTAATTAAAAGCTTTAAACCCAGCAGTAGAGATACTTACTTGTCATATTTATAAATTATACATCTCAATATGAACAGGTTCAATCACTCCTCAGAAAGACTAGATTGGCATCCTTACCCCTCCAATTGCACCATATTAATGCCTTCTTTTCTATACATGAAACATGTATTTCCTTTACTCTTCTTTCATTTGACATGTCCAACCTTTCGATAATTTTGCTCATTTTTAGACCTCTTCTCTTCCTATCTTTTTAAAGGAAGAGTATCAGAAAAGTCAAGCTGAAAACCTAAACATTTATTTCAGATAAAATGCTAAGATGGAAACAGAAATAATGTGGCAAAGGATCAGAACAGACAATGTAGTAAAATAGCTAATGAACCTAAATTAAACCTATCCATAATAGTAACCAAAGAAATGATAATTATATCATTTTACCTTTCACAATAGCAAAGATTAAAAAGTGATCATATTCTATAAAGAACTAACGTGACTCAACACCAGGGAGACAGACAGCCCAATTAAAAAATGGGCAAAGGACCTGAACAGACAACTCACTGAGGAAGATACACAAAGGGCCCAGAGGCATATGAAAGAATGCTCAACATCACTAGTCATCAGAGAGATGCAAATTAAAACTACAATAAGATACCACCTCACACCTGTCAGAATGGCAATCATCAGCAAATCAACAAACAACAAGTGTTGGCGAGGATGTGGGGCAAAGGGAACCCTCATACACTGTTGGTGGGAATGCAGGCTGGTGCAGCCACTATGGAAAACAGTATGGGGTTTCCTTAAAAAACTAAAAATGGAACTGCCTTTTGATCCAGCAATTCCACT
>PVIW01000931.1:195771-211355 GCA_004026585.1 Noctilio leporinus | reverse complement strand
TCCATTACAGGACAATAATGAGCAAAACTAATAACAACAAGCAAAACAGAACCAAGTATATGAATACAAGGGATAGGCCTTCAGTGGTCAGGGGGAATGGGGTTGGGGGGAGGCAGAGGCAAAGAAGGGGAGCAGCTTAGACAAGAACCTAGTATAAAGGAACCATGGACATGGACAACAGGTGGGATTGATTTTGGGGGGAATGGGTGGGTGGGGAGGGGGACAGAGGGGAGCAAAAAGGGGATGGATGTAATACAACAACAAAATTAAAAAAAAAAAAAAAAAGTGATCATATTCAATGCTGCCTGGGTAAAACCAGACATAAGTAGACATGTGATTTGATGCAAAATTTCCAGATTAATATATGTCAACTCCGTTCAAATATTCATGTCTTCTGGTCCAAAAACTCATTTCCAAAAATTCATTCTATTAATCTTATTCTACAAAAATGTGGGGGAAAATGTATGTCTATACGTGTCTGCATTATAATTGTGACACATTATACAGGCCATCTGAAAATAAGAACTACTTAAATACCCAATAGGGAAAAAGTATGCTTAATATAAATATACACATAAACATTAATTAATGCAGAGTCTAGTAAGAAACATACCCAAATTTTAACAGTGAATTCTTTCCATAAAATGGGATTATAGGTAGTTATTTTCCAAACTGTCTAGTGTGTCTATATTACTTTAACAAGCAGGGAAGAAAACTTCTCATGTGTTACATTTTTAAAAAACAACAACAACCCTGGCTGGTAGCGCAATGGGTAAGGTGCCGGCCTGCGAACCCAAAGGTCGCAGGTTCGATTCCCCAGCCAGGGCACATAACCAGGTTGCAAGCCAGGTCTCCAGTCAGGTCTATGGCTGGAGGCAGGTGTAAAGCAACCACACATTGATGTCTCTCTTCCTCTCTGCCTCTCTCTCTTCCCCTCTTTCTGAAAATATTTAAATAAAATCTTTAAAAACAAAACAAAACAAAAACTATTTCCAGTGTTTTATGGCTCGATTTTTTTCTGCGGTATGACCTTTCCTCAGTATCACAGACTTATGAATACTGATCATATTCCCTAAAGTATAAGAATCTTATATATCATTTGGTAAGGAAAAGAAGAGAAAGTGAAACCTTATAGAAGGTATCATAATTGTATCTGACCACATAGAGACATATTCCAAATGTACTTGAGTCCTCTAAAGGATACCAAGAAATGAGAGATACAATGGCAGTAGTACAAAAAGCTACAAAGAATGGGAGAGAAACTTTTCGAAAGATATACTAGAGGATTATCTTTAATCTCTGTAACTAGATTTTATATTACAGGGAAAAAAAAAAAAAACTCTGCATGAATTGCAGTCCCACTGGAGAAACTGTCTGAAGCAGATAGTCACAAACACACAAATTTTGCACAGAATTTAATTTAGACTGCCCCTGTAACCCTTCCAGTTCATTAATCTTTCCTATAGCCCTGAGCAATGTGGTTCAGTTAATTGAGTATCACAGTGCAAAAGGTTGCAGGTTTGATTCCCAGTCAGGGCACATGCCTGGGTTGCAGCAATGCTTTTCTGTCATACTGATGTTTCTTTCTCTCTCTTCCTCCCTCCCATCCCCTCTCTGAAAATAAGTAAATAAAATCTTTTTTTTTTTAAGAAGAAGAATCTTTCCTGTAAATGTTCTAATGAATCAAGAATTTTAGCTGACCTGAAAAAACAATTCTATCTCCAATAAAATCATTCAAATTTAGAAATAGCAGAGACCACTATGATGACTAATTCTAGCATCCTACAAACAAACCATTTACCTTTCCTGAAACAGATTCTCCATCATAGAAAAGATAGTGTTTTTCTACTTTGCCATCTTCAGTTTTCATTTCCGCCATTTTCCTGGTTTCCCCATCATTGAGAACAACATCGATCTCACAAATGGGACCAAAAAAGCCACCAAGAAAACTCTGAAATAAAAGAAAAATACTCATAATGATCAGGTTTTGTCAGTTACTGTTTTATAATTCAAAATAATTACCTATGACCTACCGTTAAACTACAAATCTGTAAATTCACAGAAAATAACTTACATTTTATACAATATAATACAGTTAATACTGTGCACTTAATTTAAGAAGATAAACTCGTTGTATTTTTTTATATTAAAAAAGAAAAAAAACACACAAATTAAAACATGCACAAATTAAAAATTTCAAAGGTCACTGGTTCAATTCCCAGCCAGGTCTCCAGTCAGGTCCTTAGCTGGAGGGAGGTGAAAGGCAACCATACATTGATCTCTCTCTCCCTCTCTCCCTCCCCCACCCCCTCTAAAAATAATAAATAAAAATCTTAAAAAAATTTTTTTTCAACCACTTCCACAGGTAACTACTATAAATAACTCAATACATGTACAAAAAGAAAAAAAACTAATTTCTTGCCCTGGCTGGTGTGGTTCAGTGAACTGAGTTGGTGCTGGCCTGCAAACCAAAGGGTCACAGGTTCCATTCCAAGCCAGGGCACATGCCTGGGGTGCTGATCAGGTCCCCAGGTAGGGGCGTGCAGAGGCAAACACACACTGATGTTTCTCTCCTCTCTCCCTCCCTTCCCCTCTCTCTAAAAATAAATAAATAAAATCCTTTAAAAATTAATTCTTAACATCTGAATTTGAGAAGTTACCTTTATGGAGGCAGGTGAAGGCAACAATACAATGATGTCTCTTTCCCTCTCTGCTTCTCTCCCTTCCCCTCTCTCCAAAAATAATAAGTAAGGTGGGGGAGGAAACAGAGGGGAGTAAAAAGGGGATGGATGTAATACAACAATAAAATTAAATTAAAAAAAATTTTTTTTTAATCTTTCTAAAAGAAGTTACCTTTAGTTATGCTCCTATAAGGTTCTTTCATTATAGTGTAATTCATAGATCAAATGGCTCATACAAATCCAAATGAATTATTACTATGCACTACTTTCTGTAAAATCTACTGCTACATTGGTCTGAATGGATGTGTAAGCCCTTGGAATAAAACTCACTCTAATGGGAGAGAATAATTAAATTTCTGTGAGTTTTTACCAAGAAAATGTATAAGCTTTGCTCTGTAAATCCTGAAAATGATAAAACTATAAGGGACAAAGATCAATTGCTTACGAGTGCCAAAGCATGTTAGTAATACAAAATCCATTAGTAATTTCAATATCAGATACAGTTGTGGATTATTTATGTCACTAATGAAAGCTAATTTTCTAGTATTTTGAAAAATGCATAGCCCAAACTGGTGCGGCTCATTTGGTTGAACGTCATCCAACAAAGCAAAAGGTCACTAGTTGAATTCCTGATCAGGTCACATACCTGGGCAGCAGGCTGGTCCCAGGTCAGGGACATGTGAGAGGCAACTGATGGATATTTCTCTCACACACTGATGTTTCTCTCCCTTTCTCCCGCCCTTTCCCTCTCTCTAAAAATAAATACATAAAATAAAAATGTACAAAGAATAGTCTTCCATCTTGTTGTCCTACATCCCTTTGTAACCTGCCTTAAAAACATAAATCTGATCATCATTCTGTTTAAAATCCTTCCATGTGCTAGTGATAGTATAAACTGGAACACCTGTCTAGAAATAGTTGGCATTATCAGGGAAAGTTAAAGATAAACATATCCCATGACCCAGCAACTACATCCGAAGGTATCTACCCTAACACATAAAGCTGAAATCTGAATTTGAAGGCTGATATTAAGATTGAGTAATCAAAAGTAAATATCAAAACTGCCACTAATTAAAACATATAATAGACTTGAGTCTTATAAAACTTCACAATAACATGATTATAATTAAGACTTATTATGGCACAATATATAAAAAGTTATAATTCCTAGACATTTAACATACATAAAAATGTATAAGATCACCTTTTGTTATTTTTTGTATCCATGAAATATTTCATGACTAAATAATGTAAGTAACCTTAATTTTCAACACAATCAAAGTATTTGGTTGGCCAAAAAAGTTTGGGTTTTTTCCCATAAAATGGCTCTAGTAGCGCTTAGTTGTCTTAAACGTCATTTGAGCAAAGTTTGTTAGATTGTATTGCAACAGCTGTCATATGCATTAAAAAAAAATCAAAATGGGTTTTTGTGTAGCCATTTTAATATTGAGGATGGAATAAGCAACAAATTTCAGCATATTATGCTTTACTATTTTGAGAAAGGTAAAAAAGCAACTGGAATGCAACAAGACTTGTGCAGTGTATGGAGAAGGTGCTATGTGATTAATCAAACATGTCAAATTGATATGCAAAGTTTTGTGCTGGAGATTTCTCGTGGGATAATGGAAGTTGAGAGCAATCAAGACATTGATTGAGATCAACTTTAAACCACATGGGAAAGAAATAACACACTCAAAATATCCAAATCAATCAAGTTACTGGTGAAAGTTATAAACGTGTCTTTCCTTTTACAGAAAAAAACTTCGAGTTTTTGGCTAACCCAATACTAAGATTGGGAGAGATCAGAAGACATTTTCAAAACCTAGTATTGCATATGCAGAATAACACGTTGAAAAATAAACTATAGCACTTAAACAAGGCTTAGTTAATGACGCCATGAGAATTTAGCACTAGGATTTATCAAAAATGAACTACTACTAAAAGCCTCCAAAAAATTGTGGATGGCTTGTATTTAACAAGTAGACAACACACACACACACAAAAGATACCTGAGAAAAAAGTCTTGTTTTGTTTTCCTTCTGAAGGAGGTTGAAAGGAAGAAATCTCTACTCAAAGTCTTACTTTTATTTTATTTTTTAAGGATTTCGTTATTTGGAGAGAGGTGAAGAAAGAGAGGCAGAGATGGAGAGAGACATCAATGTATGGTTACCTTTCACCAGCTTCCAGCTATGGACCTGGCTGGAGACCTGGTTTGCAACCTAGTTACTTGCCCTGGCTGGGAATTGAACTAGCAACCTTTGGGTTCACAGGCAGGCACCTTATCCACTGTGCCACCAGCCAGGGCTCAATGTCTTGCTTTTAAAGTTTTTATTTCAAGATGTACGTCTTCTGTCATTTCGAATAAAGTCGTAAGATTCAATTTTTTAAAATTATTCACAATCAAATTTAAATACTTCACATATATAAAGAGGAAACAAAACAGAATTGTTAGATGGTAAAGAAAAGGGAGTAAAATTGTCAATAAGGTTAGGATGCATTAACAGATTTTTGCTGAAATTACAGGAGGTTTTGAGATCTTGAAAGACTACTCAGTTTTTCTGGAAAAGATTTCTTCAAGTAGGCATTTAGAACATGGTATTTTCAGGAGCAATACTTAAATATCCTTTAAATATCTAGACTGCAATATATGACTATTAAAACATTACAGCAGTTGTTTTTACAGTTCTCTAACATGGCCAAAACATCATATCACCAACTTGAAGTTAATTTAACATTGTTCATATTAAATCCAATATTGAGTACTACTATCTAGGAAAATCACATGTAGCTACATTAAAAGGCAAACTTTTAACCTCTCACTGAAGAAATTTCACTAGGTCCAGCGGATGTAAAGAAATGCAACTCAAGGTGAGTGAAGGCAGGCTCTCAAAATTTACTCATTTGGCCCATGCACAGCAATGAAACAGCAAAATTTTCATACATATTATTGTTACATGTGTGCCTATTTCAAGGTTATAAAGCCTTGGAATGTAGTTTAACGACTAACTTAAAAATAAAATTGCTCACAAACATAATTCAAAAACTTACTAGAAGTAACAATTTTAAATGCAAGCAAAAAACTGAACCTTTTAAAGTTTTCTTTGCAAGTAATATTCAATTAAAGACTTCCCCAACTCCTAACTAGGCAAGGTTCCCCAACACTTCCTTCTTAGTATTTACCACACAACTGTAACTTCCACGTTAAATAACTGCACAAATGTGTATCTCCCTGGGCAAAAGCTGTTTCAAACTTGTTCAGGACACCTGGGCACTCCTAAGCAATTGTTTGTTGAATGAAAAGAAATAAGAAAAAAAAAGACTCCGAGTTTAAGAATGAACATGTCTGTCTTTCCCTGCATTCATTCAAAGTAACTTTTAAAAATAAATCTAGCTTGGTCTCAAGCCAAAAGTGTCATGCAGCTTATTGAACTGGTGAGCTTTGGGAAAGCAGGCTGTATGACAGCACACAGTAGACGCTCAACATATATTTGTTAAATGAAATGAATAAATGAATACTGCCATAAAATAAATCAAATGAGATCAAGCCCAGAGATTGACCACACACACAGGTGAACGCAATCGTGCCCACGCTGGTGACTCCCACTGTGTTTAGAATACTACGATTTCCCTCCCTCTACTCTCTAGGCCATTTCAACATCCCAAAGCGTTAAGTTTCTAGAAATAGCCTGGAAAAGGAAATGAGAGCCAGTGCTTAAAACCTGCGGGTACTAAACTTGGTCCTCGGAGTTAAAAACATCCACTATGCCCACGTCCTTTCTCTTTCTTTCTACAAGTGTGAACATTAGGCAGAACTGGGGTCAGAAAATCTCAGAATGTTACCATATCCAGGTTTTTTAAAATAAATCACGGAGTTTACCAAGCTCTTGACATTAGGGAAGAGAGTCTCTTCCCCCGAGACCGGAACTGGGGGACTCAAGTCACTGGAAGTGAAGGAAACCGAACCTGCCTGGGAAAAGCGGAGGAACTGACTACCTTGGGAGAGGAGGCAGCGGCGAGCCCCCGCAGAGGCGGGGTGCGAGTACCCAGCCAGGGCCCCCAGAGCCGATCGAGGAACGCCGGCAGAGTCTCCGACATTGCTGGGAGAGCTCGCCGCCGCCGCCGCCGGCAGGTGCTAAGGCCTCGCCTAGACCAGGAAGAGTCGGCGCCGCCCGCACTTCCCCGACCCAGCCGGGGCCGCCGGACAGGCCCAACCCGCCCCGCTAGCCTGCCCCCTCCGGCCGCTCCCCGGGGCCCTTCCCGCGATGCCGGGACCGCCGTTGGCCGTCGCAACCGCGCGCTCCGGAGCTAGGGCTGGAAGCAGACAAGTGGGTCGCCCGCGGACTCACCATTGTCAGAGCCGCGCTGCCGCGTCCCCGCAGTTTCACTCCTCTTTCCTTAGGAGAACTCCCAACCCCCGCGCGCCGTCACGTGACCTTGGGCCGCCGACCGCACGTGACCTCTCCCTTCCTCTTGCACCGGCCTCCTCCAGGCCCCTTGCCCCGCCCTACTGGCCGGCCTGGTACTGCGAGAGAGGCCGCTTGGAGGCCGGGCCTCGGGCTCCACCCTACGGCGGGGGAGGGGGCGGGGCACTAGATGTCGTAAAGTGGGTGGGGCCTGGGCGGTTCTCCCGTCGCTCCTTTCCGTCACCTGACGGCCGGGAGGTTGGTGACTGGCTTCTCTGCTTGAATTCGTTTCACTAACCAGTGTGGGTAGCTAGGAATGCAGGAAGGTGAGAAAGGTTCGTTGGGGAGGCGCTGACTGCGGGTGGGTTACTGACCCAAGGTGACAGGAAGCTGTTCCTCGAAGCCCTGCTTTCTTAGGCCTCGCAGGAGACGTTCTGTTTTTTATCTAGGTGGGGGCCGTTCCTCCACCCTCGGCCTCGACCCAGCTACCTCGCTCCCTGAGAACTTGGTTTGGGAACTTGTTAGCTTTGTTGCCTCTGAGGAAGCGACTAATTGAAAAAAATGTTGAGGTGCCGCCTCTGTTGCTGGCTGGAAGCACATGGGCTGTGAGTGTGCCTCCCCAAGCAGCAGCGGGCTCTCGGCCAGTGGTACCGCCCTGCGGCTGCTGGCGGGAGGGGGCGGGGGGGCCTTCCGCAGAAGTCCGACGACCGTCCTGAAGAGTACGCTGTCCGGCTTTCACTTCGCCCTCATCAGTGTAGTGTAAGCCTGGAGGACCCCAGAAGATGAAATACCGATTTAAGATGTCAAAACTTAGTGCTGAACCGCCACAGTGCACTGCACACACCAAAAGCAGGGGTACCGTAACAATCCACCTGAACAAAAGCAAGTTTGTCAAGCAGGGGCGTAAAGCAAGTCTCAAGTTTAAGAGGCCTGAAATTCAGAGTATAGTCACTACCACAACAGAAGTAAACTAGAAAAGACAAGAAGCCAGAAAATCCACGAATATGTGGAAACTAAGCAACAAAGTTTTAAACCTCTGTGTTAAAGAGGACCAGTGGAACTTTAAAAATAGTTTCAACTAACCCTAGTCTGGTGGCCTTCTTGGTGACACAGTGGATAGGCACCAGCCTGTGAACCCAAAGGTCACTGGTTCAATTCCCAGCCAGGGCACATAACCAGGTTGCAAGCCAGGTCCCCAGTTTGGTCCTTAGCTGGAAGCAGGTGAAAGGCAACCATACATTGATGTTTCTCCCTCTCTGTATCCCTTACCCTCTCTCTGAAAATAATAAATTAAAAAATTTTTTTTAAAAAAAGCAAATTATGGAAGGAGGAGAGACGATTTCATGTAACCAACGCTATTTGATTTTTATTAAAGCAGTGTTTTCACTTTATAATGTTAGAAACTCAGGCAGGGACAATAAAGCATTCCTATTAAAGCACTAAAAAAAAAAAAAAAAGCAAATTAATAAAAAAGGGTAGAAAGGAGGAAAAACAAAGAACAAAAGTTGCTCTTCCTGAAAGCAAACAGAGGTGGCCTCTGAAAATGGTTCGCTGTTCATTTGACCCACAAAACCATGCAAGTCAAGAGGTTCAAATCTTCGTGTTCACTTTAAGAACACACGTGAGCCCTGGCTGGTAGTACAGTGGTTAAGGCACCAGCCTGAGAACCCAAAGGTCGCAGGTTCGATTCCCCAGCCAGGGCACATAACCAGGTTGCAAACCAGGTCTCCAGTCAGGTCTGTGGCTGGAGGCAGGTAAAACGCAACCATACATTGATGTCTCTCTCCCTCTCTGCCTCTCTCCCTTTCCCTCTTTCTAAAAAATAATGAAATAAAATCTTAAAAAGAAAAAAAGAATGCACGTGCAATTGCCCAGGCCATCAAGGGTATGCACATTTGAAAAGCCACCAAGTATCTGAAAGACATCACTTGAAAGAAGCAGTGCGCCCCATTCTGTCAATATAACCCAGGAGTTGGTAGGTGTTCCCCAGGCCAAACAGTGGGGCTGGACACAGGGTTGGTGGCCCAAAAAGAGTGCTGAGTTCTTGCTACACAGACTTAGAAATGCAGAGAGTAACGCTTAACTTAAGGGTTTAGATGTAGATTCTCTGGTCATTGAGCATAATCGGGTGAACAAAGATCCCAAGATTTGGTGTAGAATTTAACAGAGCTCACCAGCGATTAACCTGTACGTGAGCTCTCCCTGCCACATAGAGACAATCCTCACTGAATAGGAGCAGATTGTTCCTAAACCAGAGGAGGAGGTTGCACAGAAGAAAAAGATATCCTAGAAGAAACTGAAAAAAAACAAAAGCTTACGGCCTGAGAGTAAATTCAGCATAAAATAAATACTAATAAAAGTAAAAGGGAAAAAAAAAAAAGAACAGAAGTCAATAGACTGGAAAATAAGCAAATACAGGGGATGAAGAAATCCAGAAGTTGATGCTTTGAAAAGGTTAATATCATTGATAAGCCCCTAGCAACACTGATAGAGAAAATAAGGAAAAACCACATATTAATATTAGGAATGAAAAAAAGAACATTACTTAAGATCCTACGGATATCAAAAGAATAATAGGGCTATATGAACAATGTTTATGCCCCTAGGTTCGGCAACTTACAGGAAATAGACAAGTTTTATAAAACACAACTTCCTGAAATGACCTAAGACAAACATCTGAACATTTCTACATCAGTTAAACTGAACCTTCCCACCCCCCCCAAACACTTCTAGGCCTTAAGAGTTCACTAGTGAGTTCTACCAAAATGTAAGGAAGAAATAATACAAAGTTTTAAAAAATTATTTTAAATTGTTTAAAATATATTTTATTGATTATGCTATTACAGTTGTCTCAATTTTCCCCCGTTGCCCCCCTCCAGTACTCCCTCCAGCAATCCCACCCTCTTAGTTCATGTCCATGGTTCATGCATATAAGTTCTTTGGCTACTCCTTTTCGTATACTGTTCTTAAATCTCTCTATTTTTTACCTACCAATTTGTACTTCTTAATCCCTGAACCTTTTCCCCCATTCTTCCGCTTTCACCTTTGAACAGATAACCCTCCAGATAATCTCCATATCTATGACTCTGTTTCTGTTCTACTTGTTTGCTTAGTTTGTTATTTAGATTCAATTATTGATAGTTGTGAACTCTTTGCCCATCAGGCTCTCCACGATTTCATTCTAATCTTACTGCTCATTTTGATCATTATACCACCTGGCTTCTAGCGGCTGAAGACACCACCTGGCCTCTATTATATTGGGGCCTTATTATTCCCATTGCTTTTAGTTAATCCATTCTGTTACATCTCTACCATCAATCCTGTCTTTCAGAGGAGAATTACCACTGGTAGCTCAGACATGCTGTCTTCCTCATCAGCATATTCTTCATTGTTTGGCCTTCCTGCAGAACAAAGTCATCTTGAGGGTTTTCAAGGCTTACACAGTCTGTTCATTCTAGTACGCTCACTTCCTTAAACCTTTTGACCCCTTCCACTGCCTGCCATGGCAGTTCTACCCTTTCTGCTTAACTTAAGAGGGGCTATTACTAGGCCCTGGCTGGTAGCAGAGTGGATAAGGTGCCAGCCTGCAAACCCAAAGGTCGCAGGTTCAATTCCCCAGCCAGGGCACATAACCAGGTTGCAAACCAGGTCTCCAGTCAGGTCTGTGGCTGGAGGCAGTTGAAACGCAACCATACATTGATGTCTCTCTCCCTCTCTGCCTCTCTCCCTTCCCCTCTTTCTAAACATAATGAAATACAGTCTTTTAAAAGGGGGGGGGGGGCCTATTACTTTGTCCAAACTTCCAAGAGCCATTCTTGCAGCATGTCAACACCTTCTCCTGGGGTTCTTGCTAGGATGTTAACATCTGTATTCCAAAAGAGTACTTCCATGTTGGTGTGACCATACAGAAACTTTATTTCTTTAATGTGACCTTCTCCTTTCTTTCCTTTTGATTCAATGCTTCATTCAGCACCACTTGTTTGTTCCCTTCTCCCTTGCAGGTCTACTCTTAATCATTAAGCCCTCGGGACAACAAGCCGCCCCGCACCCCCATCACATAATCTTAGGAACAAACCCTGGCTGGTGGTACAATGGATAAGGTGCCAGCCTGCAAACCCAAAGGTCGCTGGTTCGATTCCCCAGCCAGGGCACATAACCAGGTTACAAGCCAGGTCTCCAGCCAGGTCCATAGCTGGAGGCAGGTGAAAGGCAACCATACATTGATGTCTCTCTCCCTCCTCTGCCTCTCACCCTTCCCCTCTCTCTAAAAAATAATAAATAAAATATTTTTAAAAATATAATCTTAGGAACAAAGCCTCAGGTCTATTGACCAGAGACAGAGTTTCAATTAAAACTAAAGATAACACCTAGGTTCCAGTTGTATTTCAGCTCCAGATTCATGAAAACAGTGAAACCACATGAAACGATGTCATGGCTGAATCAGGCAGGACCAGATGCAATGATCAACTACCTTATACTCCAGTACTGACCAATCAGCAGATACCACAACCCTGACCACAACACTAATTTTATTAGTCACCATAATTAATAATTCTTCGCCTATGTAACCCATCCCCTAGGAGCCATTAGGGAGCCAGGCCTTGGAGCATTAGCTTATCTGTGATTCTGAATGTGGGTCACTTTCTCAACTAATAAACCCTTACTTTCTTTGCTGAAAGCTCCTATTTGTGTCTTATTGGGTTTTAATGTGGGCCAGCAAACAAATACCTTTAGTCCGGTAATATTGGTAAATACTTCCTTATCCAACTTTGTTTCATCTCCTTCCCTTGATCTGGCATTCTTAGATTTAAGTCACATAGACACTCACTTCACTTCTGAGGTATATAACAGGTCCTGCAGTGTAGGAATGCACCTGTCATAGCCATGGCACACTGCATGCTCCAGGTGCTTGTCTTTGGCATGAACCCTATGGCAATGTGTCCCGGTTGTCCTGGGAACAGGGAAGAAGTTTGTATACGGGCATACTGACAAAGATCTCTAATGCAGGCAGCACTGTGTAATCAGTTTTAAGAACCTTCTTATTTTGATTAATCGTGAAGTAGATTGTATGATTCTATTCTCAAAACAGTGGCATAGGACATTTATGTAACTTGTTTACTCAAACACCTGCAATAAAAGGAGCAGGGGTCCCCTAAGTTGGGGCCCCTTTGGCGGTTCACCTACCTTTGAGTGTGGTGTCTTATTTCTCTCATGACACTGCAGAACCTTCAGAGTATATTACTTTTCCCCGTTATCAGGTCCAACACTTTATTGTTGGTTTATATTATAACTTTAGTTATTGATCTAGTGGCTCAAAGGGAAGGTGTGAACAGGCTTTGAGGGATTGTGCATGTGGTCTTGAAGGGCAGAAGTCTCATCACCTTCAAGCCAGAGGAAATCATTAGTTCTTAGAGAGTGGTTCTCTTTAGAGTCAGAGGGTTTGAGGAAATCTGAGGATTTAGAATCTAAATGTATCAACCCAGACATTCTCATCTCTCAGGGTCCCCTTACCCACCCTGACCCTCCCCCTCCCAGTCAGGGCCCTGACCTTGCATAATCAGCTTGACTAAGTTGACAAACATTTTTGAACTCTGATATTCTTATGATTACATCCTGGGCCTGGGCCTCAGCTTTCTCTGCCCTTCCACTACAGAAGAGTTTCTTAAATATGCTGCCAAGGAGGCCCGCTATTTCTCCCACTTAGCATTTAATTGATCATCCTTGGCCTATCATTGTCTCTTTTAAAAGCATTAATTGTCTCCAGCAACAGTTACCTAATAACATTATCTTTATCATTCCTACTTCCCCACCCTTCTCAAATGCCTGATACGTCACACTTCTTTCCATTGGTACACCATCCCAGTTCATCCTCAGTGAAAGTTTTAACAATTGCCATGCTGTTTTGTGCCTACGCTGCACCTATGGCCAGAGTAGGGTCTTCATCATCAGTCAGGCAGCAGATGATTTAGCTCCAAAATCCCATTTTATCACCTGCTATCTATCTGTCCTGGCACAAATGGTTGAAATTTGGATCTCCATGAAGCAAATTCTGTGATGCCAACTAGCATGCTAAATGTTTCTACAGGGAGCATAGCTGTGAGAGGAATGAAAGGAAGGAATAAGGAAGAAACTGAGGTATAAAGCAGTCCCAACAAAGCCTCAGCAGAGTCCTCAGGGAGCTCTGAATCTGTGATAGCCCTTCCAAGTTGCCCCCGAGTTCAGGGGCAGAGCCTCGCATTCATACGCCTGCGGCAACCAGTCACTGAGTACAGGCTGCCCTAAGAAGCTGTGGCCTTGCAAGGTGGTTTTCTTCAGCAGAGATTAGTTTAAGTCCTCAGCTCTGAATAAATCTGGACAGTGCAGGACAGGATCCATGACTGATAGCAACAGGCTTTACAGAACCAAGGGGAACAGAAATGGGAAGAGCCTTCAGGAAGAGGACGGGCTTGTGCAAGAATAACCCTCTTGCTATAGTATGATTGTTTTCTTCATCTAGTAGTTAATAGGATTTGATTCTAGTTATAAAGTTTGATCTCACTGTAAAAAAAAAATTACTGATATTTTGCTAAATACCTCCATTTTCTTAATAAAATATTTGAGCAAAAATAATTATTATCCTGCACTTAGAACAAAAAATTCTAGACAGTTTAACCCTATGATAATACTTCTGCTTATATAAAATAACATTTGAAAATACACAGATATCCAGGAAAAAGGTAAAGCAGTGTGAGGTGCTGAGAGCACAACTGTGCTTTAAACTGGGCCCAAGTTTGTAATTGTAACAGCAGCCATACTTCTAAACCAGGGGTTTCAAACTTATTTTTACCAGGGGCCACATCAGCCTCGCAATTGCCTTCAAAGGGCCGAATGTAATCTTAGGATTGTATAAATTAACCACTCCTTAACAGTTAAGCAAACTGTGTAGGAACAAGGTGCAGGGCCAGATAGAACAAGGTAGGAGGCTGGATTCGGCTGGAGGGTCTTGTGTTTGCCACCCATGTTTTAAATAAACCATGTCCAGTAGCTCCACAAATGCATCCAGTGGTAATATTAGAGCTGTACACGTCACACCATAAAACATGTCAAATACCCGCTCTATAAATTCACTGTGTGTTTCATTTATTTTTTTTATTAAAAGGGGGACATGTCTATAATTCATAATTAGAGCCAGGTTTCTGAAGACTTAGGTATGAAATACTGCCTGTCAATTTGCTTCTCAAAGTGATTTTTTTAAAAGATTTTATTCACTATTTTTAGAGAGAGGGGCAGGGAGGGAGGAAGAAAGGGAGAGAAACGTCAATGTATGGTTGTCTTTCACCTGCCTCCAGCTGGGGACCTGGCAGGAGACCTGGCTTGCAAACCTGGTTATGTGTCCTGACGGAATCGAACCAGCACTTGGGTTTACAGGCTGGCACCAATCCACTGAGCCATACCAGCCAGGGCTCAAACTGATATTTTAAAAAAGAAAAACAGCACAATTTATTCTTTAAAGCAATTTTATAGACATTTGGACTCTACTTAATTTCATAGTGATGTTGGTTGAATATAGGGAAATACAAGTATTTATTTTAGGAAAATAGTATAGATAAAGAAGGCTTTAACAATCCATGAGAAGGAAAAGGTGTTAAAACAAACTTCTTTTACAGATGGACAATAAAAAGCAAATAAACCAAATGTTTTCAAATGTTTATAAAACTTTTGCCCCAAAATTAATCATTTAACTAATGATACACAAAATATACTGAATGCATTGCCTTGTGTCATGGTGGGAAACCCACTCTTTTATAAAATAAAATTATCTTCTAGTCCATCTTGCCCCAAGTCCTGGTTGTCTGAGGGCACGTAATAAGAAGCATCATCGGTACCGATTAGTTGGTATTCATATTCCATTCCAGGGGGGAAGCCGCTTCCAGACCCCGAGCCAGAGCCAGAGCCTGATCCTGAAGGGTCCTCGGACAGAGGGAAGGTGTCGCTCAGGTCCTGGGCACTTGTCATTCGAAGTAAGACAGAAGGATGAAAAGAAAAACACATAGTTAAGTTGGAGAGATAAGGAAGGTAACTGAACACATTTTTTTAAGGGAAGCAAATAAAGGCAGCCACCCAGTTAATCAAATTAAAAGTTAAACATTTCCCAGTTATTCAATGCTTGAAAACAAAAACTGAGCCACAACTTTCACATTTGCTTATACTTATTTTATGTACCTCATTGCATCTATCAATTCCACGTCTATCCATTGCAAATTCAGATAAACAATGCTAATTTTATTATCACTAGTAGAGTAATCCTATATTTGGAATTTACTTAAGGGATTCTTTATTCAAAATAAAAAGACCCTTTTTTCTTTCATTTTCTCCCACTAAAGAATGAACAAACAAGTCAACATAGATGGATGTCATTCTTTCCTAATTTAAAATTTCTACACCAAGAACCTAGTAGAAAAGAACCATGGACATGGACAACAGGTGAGATTGACTGGGGGGGGGGGGGGGGGGGGGGGGG